>ML317819.1:0-27367 GCA_005239505.1 Nicotiana paniculata
TCTTCTTGAATTCTCAAAGGACCAAACCTGTTTTTTTGCAGCAACTCTTCTATATTTTTCTCTGTCATAGCTCCTTTTTCTGTATCTTTCCTTGTTCCTTCATAACTTGTTTACCCCTTTTTTTTTGCTGAGAAAATTCTGTTTCTACATTCTCTTTTTGGCTTGTTTCTATATCATCTTTCTTCTCTTTCCCAGCTTCTTCTACTATCACCTTTGGTCTCCATTGTCCCACTGTCTTTGCTCTGTGTTGTTTCTTTATTTTATGCTGTTCATTTTGCCTTTGTACTTGTTTATCTTTTGCACATACCTCCTTATGTTGTTCTAACTGAAGGCATTCATCACAAAAGTGGTTTCTATTCATACTCTATTATTTGTTCCCTAATTCTCCCATCAACCTCCTCAATCATCAACGAATCAGGTAGCTTTTGTGTTATATCCATTTCAATTAGGATACGAGCATATGAAATTCTGTCACAATTAGCTGTTAGCTTATCTGAACAAATAGGTTTGCCTAGGTAACTTGAAATTCTCCCCAAATTCTCTTTGCTCCAGTATTGAATTGGCAGCCTAGGCAAAATTACCCAAATAGGAACATTCCTTGTTACCTCCTTACTCAATTGGAACTCAGGATCCCACTGTTTCATTATCAGAGGTCTGTTCTGAAATGTATATGGCCCTTGCTGGATCACTTTGTTCATTTTATCTTCAGTATCAAATTTGTATATAAAATACCCGTCATCATGAAAGTATACCTGTGGAACATTGACAAAATTCCATACGCCATACAAGAATTTGAGCATTTCCTTGGATGACGGTGATCCACCCAGTACATATCCAATCAAAGTCGTCTTCCATTTTTGAGTTTGTTTCTTCACTTCATTCAAATTCAATCGAACTATTTTTTTTCCTTCTTTCATTACAGGCGGATAGTATTCCAGCTGGAGCCCTTGCTGCTGCGATCGATTTCCTTGTACTACCTCAGCCATTGTTGGAGCTTTTTGACTGGTATTTACCTTTTGCATAGGGAATGTCAGTTTCCTCGCCGCTGAATTAGCTTCTATCTCCGCCTGCTTTTGTACCTCAATTTCATTCAATTTTACAGTCTGCATCACCGTTGGAGCGCTTCCCATTCCCGTCATCCATTGACCTAATTGAGTTGGTCCTATTGTTTGAAGTTCTCCAGATTCAGGTGTTACTAATCTACTTTCTTCATTCTTCTCCGGTATCGTCGTCGGTGTTTCTCCTCCGTTCTTCCGGCGAGTCATAGCTTGAATGCGTATGTTAGCTTTCCCTGCTTAACATGTGCTTGCAGAGCTCATTTTTTGTAGCATGCGCCTGGAAATTCTACTTGCTACGTTTCTCGATATCTTTATTCTAATTTTGTAATGTTACTCTATATCTGAAAGTAATGTACTTCTAAAAATAGTCATAAATAAAATGTATTTCCTATATAAACTATGAATGGGTAAATGCAAAATTTTAGCTTAATTGAAAGTTAAATGTGCTTCTCCAAATATTACAATAATCAAAACTAAAATTTACCAATAAATAAAGGACTAAAGGACTACTACTCCTTCTGTCCCATTTTATATAATGCAACCAAATCATTAAGTATAAAATAAAATAAAATAAAAATTATATTGCTTCTAATTTCTAAATATAAAAACATATCAGTAGACTAAAAGGAAAGTGAATAACCTAAATTAGGACAAAAGTAAACATCAACTTTTTGTGTCATTCATAGAGGAAAGAGACAGAACCATCAATTGTTTGTACAATCGAAAACGACAGTTGAGCGCCAACGTTCCACCTCCTTCTTCAACTTCCTGCAACCCCCACCCCCCACCCCCTTTGGCTGTTTGAGATAGAGGCAAAGGTGGGTTCTAACAAATCTCAGCAAATGGCAACCGGAAATGGCATTTTAACCACTACTAAGGTCCGATCTTGTTCAACCCTTATGTCATTTTCGCTAAAGGTTCAATCTTTTTTATGTTTCTTGCATTTCCCCCTTAAAGATTGCAGATATTTTGTATTCCTTGCATTTTTATTCTCTGTTTTTGATTGATCCAACTTGCTGGCAAAAGGGTATTTTGAATTTGTATACCTTGAGAAGTGTCTTGAGTTATAAAGCAAATGCTACTATGTAGATGTTCCATTTTTGCTATTTTTTATATAAAAAAATTGAGGGTAGATTGTCCAATTTTCTATTCAGAGTTTTTGCTATTAAAGCAAATGTTTCTATTTAGATAGTTTTTTTTTTATATACATTTTTATAAATATGGTAACCCCCACCCCCAAAACCACCAGAACCCCTGCATCCTGGAGCATAGAGTGGCCATTGTCCACTGTGCTTCTCGGTGACTCGAATACCAACCTTATGGTTTGAGATAGAGGGTCGTTACTCGTTACAATTGGGCTACTTCCTCATTTGTCAGTTGCTACATAGAAGTTTCATTAGGCTATTTTGAGTTTTTGTTTGTAGTCCATGTTTTAGATAATGGTTATCAATCAAGTTAGGATTAATGATGGATGACTGCAATGTCCCTCCAGGTACAAATATTTTGATTAGGGTAGTAAATAGAGTAACATGGAGAATCACGTGATACGGGAATTACCTGTGATGTCCTTCTTCTAATCTTGTTATTGGTTCTAGTTCATAACGTGGTGCATCCTTAACATCCTCAAATAGTTGATACCAAAGAATTTAAATGAAGTTGGTGAACTCGGTTTAGTAGTTCACTTCTTTTTTAGTGGCACTTTTGGTTGGCAAGGTTACACAAATGTTTTACGGATGCTTAACAAAACAGAAGAATGCTGAAGAAAGCTGAATTTGAACCTAGGAGATGATAACATGAACTGAATTTCAGTGTGCTTATAATCCTCCTTGTAACTCATACAAGTGCTATAATAGGGGGAGACGCGGGATTTGGTGTCTGGAGACATGAGTATCTATGGAAATGATATCGGTGTTATTTGTAGAGTAAGACCTTGCGATAAGAACCACCTATTAGAGCAAAACCAACGCAATTAAAGTTGGATAACCCACTCGCATTTTAATTCGTGCTTGGGATCGGTTTTTGCAACACTTGGCATGATCTTCATTGTTGTTTCCCCATTGTGTTTTGCAGGGTCAAGAAGAGCAAAATATATTAATCTCAGAGAGGGAAATTTTTGACCTATGTGGACCTCTGCATCTAACTGCTATTGACTGGTGTGTAAGTTCTTTGTCATGTTTTTAGTTATATAGAGGTTTTGCATATATATAAAGGCGAAGGAATTATCAGAGATGTAATATAGGAAAACTTCTAGTTATGTATGGAACACTATGAATGTAACTAAGTGACGCTAGTGAAACCCATGACAGATAGTGTACTGAATATTAAAGCAGCTATTACACAAGTTTTCCTCGTCATTGGCTTTCTAAGTTGTCATGCTAGAGTTGAAGAAAATGTTATGCTGCTTTTTCATGAACGATAAAGGCAAGAACTAAATTTTGGACCAGCAAGGAGTTGGGCATAGATTGTCAGGTGCAATATTATTCATTTTAGCAGGATACAAGAGTGTTGTGCTCTTCGATTTTAGATTTTCTTATGACTGCACTAAGTTACTAGTCCAAAAATGCCATAACTAGGGGTGGCAAACGGTCGGGTCGGGTCAGATAAGGGTCGGTCGAAAACGGGTCATGCAAAATGGATAAATTATCCAACCCGACCCATGTTTAATACGGATAAAGAACATGTTAACCGGCGGATAATATGGATATCCATATTAACCATGACTTTTTTGAATATGATCACTTTTAGTAGAATTCCTAGTCTTCCGAACTTGAGGAACCCCCAAGTTGAGGCTTTACAACTGTAAAAGTTAAACACATTAATTATCCATTGGTTATCAATTTAGAAAATGGATAATATGGTTGTTTAACCAAAGAATTAGATCTTTTGTCTAAAGCTATTTCTAGGATGAACACGGGTTACTGATAATTAAGGAAATAGAGAAAAATGAATAATAGACAATATTGCAGAAATATAGAAAAGCAAAGTAGATTGTATTCGAGAATCAGATGTCTTTACAAGTTGTATTCCCCTCCCTTATATAGGAGATTCCTTGATATAACGTACAACTCTTACTATGGTTGCTCATTAATGACTAATTATGACATTAATGAGGCGTTACAAAGGATAACAGTAATTGGGGTACTGTTACATAATGTTCGAGTAATTAATTGTGAGTTCTTGAATCTGCCCGTAGCTTTGTCTAGATTCATTCTGACCGTGCATCTTCCCTGTTTTGATCAGGTTGAGTTTCCCGTGGCTGATAAGCTCGAGGGTTTACTGAATCGTGCCTCTTTGTTCCGTACCTCTTCAAAGAATTACATCCAACTGTCACGTTCTCTTGTGTCCACGTAACTGGTTGAGTTGTCAAAAGCTGACTTATGTGTGAAACTCTTTTTTACCAATACAATGGTCTTGTCCATATTTGACCTGTTTTTAAAAGGTTCATTATTCAACCCATTTTCTAATGGATGATATGAGAGGATAATTATTTTGTCTTAACCAATTTTGCCACTGCTAGCCATACTGTCGAGTTCTTGCAAAGGAAGATGTCGAAACATCAAATGTCTTGATTCATACTCAAATTACTACCTCCATTCTAGATTGATTATGATCTTTTCCTTTATGGGATGTCATAGAAAATCCTCTTTATAATAATAGATTTTCTCTTCATATTTTACCCTTTTGCAAGATGTTTATGTCAAATATGAATAAATCTGTTTCTTAAAAAGTAAATAAGTAAAGGTAGATCTATCTAATCTAACATCAGAGTGAGGACATACAACACTATTCCCTGTGTGCATATTCGAAGTAGAAAGTTGGTTTGGGATGTTCTCGGTTTTTATTGTGCCGAGCTTTATTTACTGATTATTGTTATTGCTTTATATCTATTTTTTGGTTCTTATGTTGCTGTCATTATCTCTTGATGTTTCTATTGATCGTACTGATATAGTGTTTCTTTTCGTCGTCTTGAGCCGAGAGTCTTTCAAAAACAGCCTCTGTACCCCTCGGGTTGGGGTAAGGTCTCGTACACACTACCCTGCCCAGACCCCACTTATGGAATTTTATTGGGTTGTTGTTGTAAAGTTGATTTGGGATGGACGGGTGATTTTGCCTTTATGGGCCTCCATCTACCAAGTGAGGAGAGAGGCAAGTTCTCTATAATGATTTGAAGATGTCATGCCTGCAAGTGCCTAAATTAGCATGATATTGTGTTAATAGAATGGGTGGTGTACTGAACCTCTTTCAGCAACAAGTTTCCCTGATCTTTCAACCAATAAACAAAATCGATACATGTAGGAAAAAAATAGAGGAGCTGAAATTAGCTTTAACTCTGCAGTCTTTTCTTATCTTTTCCAAATTATGAAGCTTAAGGCTATTGTTTTGGGCAAGACTACTCAGGACTACTCACTCTCATCCTGCCCGACACTTCTCTTGCTTGAAAGTTTACTACTGGTAATATTTTTCTGCTACCTAATGCAGGGAAAATGTTGCTCATCGACGATCTGTGGCTGCGAGTTTGGTTCAAGGTGTCTACATTCTAGAGCGAGACCGGCAAGAAAAGAGGCAGGAAGCTCAAGCTTTTGCTCCTCCGTGGTGGAAATATTTCCAATTTCAGTTATATCGCGTGCTTGTTGATGATGTTGATTCCTGCATTTTTGGTGCTATATATGAATTCGCACCCTCAAAATCTTATGCTGGTGATTCCAAAGATAAAAGCCCACAGTTTGTTATTGCTTTCCGTGGGACCTTAACAAAAGGTGATGCATTTACACGAGATTTAGAATTGGATGTCCACATAATCAGAAATGGACTTCATCGGACATCTCGCTTTGAGACAGCTATTCAAGCTGTTCGACATGTGGTTGCCACATTTGGAAGCTCAAATATCTGGCTAACTGGCCATTCATTAGGAGCTGCGATGGCAATGCTTGCAGGAAAAACGATGGCAAAGACCGGTGTATTTCTAGATGCATTTTTGTTTAATCCGCCATTCTTGGCGGCTCCAATAGAAAGAATTAAACATGAAAAAGTGAAACACGGGATCAGATTTGCAACCAGTGTTATAACAGCCGGACTTGCTTTTGCTGCAAAGACTAAAAATGTGAATACTCGATCTGGAGATACATTCGTTGCATTATCTGCATGGACGCCGTGCCTATATGTGAATCCGTCTGATCCTATCTGCGCAGAATACATTGGCTACTTTCAACACAGGGATAGGATGGATACAATGGGAGCAGGAGTTATCGAGAAGGTAGCAACCCAACACTCGATTGGTGGTCTTGTCATGAATTTCATGGGGAAGGAGTGTGATGAGCCGCTGCACCTCATTCCCTCAGCCAATTTAACTGTTAATGTGACTCCTTCGTCGGACTTCAAAGAAGCTCATGGAATTCACCAATGGTGGAAACCTGATCTAGTTGTTGAGTCCAAGAAACACCAGTTCACATAACAAATGGTTCAAAACAAATACCACTACTGCACTTGACAGATGGTATGTTTGTCTAATTTGTTCCTCTCCTCGCGTATATTTATAGTTGCGCATAGCTTCTCTTGTACTGGAAAATGCATTTTCTGTTTTGTTTATTCGTATATTTTGGTGAATCACTTTTCACTTTTCGAGCGACTATGTGTTGAGTTATTTGTTTTTCACCTTCCACAATCTTGTGTGTTCAAGCGAATTCTCGTGAAGAATTGACTCGGAAAATTCCTAACACAGTTTGAAATATATTACTTATCAGACCTTTTGGAAAAAAACAACTCCAGCAGTACTTCTTCAACTTTGGCATATAAAGACCGGAAAAGGTCCTGATATACTCCTCTACTATTAGAAATTGTTTAACCCGACCGGATCAAAAGCCTTGGATGAGTGCCACGTGTCAAGTCCGTCAAGTATAGTATAACGGGAATAGTTTTAACAATAAAGATTCATTCTTAGCCTGATGTTCTTTGCTGCTTTTAAGACATGCGCCCTTAAATTAAATAGACAGTCTCAATTAATTTTTACTCTTAGATCCATTTCTACTCAAATACAGTGCACATGAAAAAGACGTTCCTTACGAACTCCAATCCCAAGAAACTTAACCCCACGTGGAAAATGGAGTGGAAGATAGAACTTTATTTTCGAAAATTGAAACAACTTCAAAAAATTATTTTTTAAAATTTTCACTCACAAAATTTAAAAAATAACTGAAGCTGAATTTTATGTCCAAACATAATTGTAGTTTCAAATACCATTTTTACTTGGAAATATTTTTTCACTATTTTTTGAAATTTTACAAAGTGTTGCAGAAAGGACTTCGTCAATAATGTCACTTTGTTTGAAGATTGGCCCCATTTTTGCTATATATATGTCCTTATTTCCTGTGCGCCTTGTACCCGCTAGCCACTTTCCACCACTCGTCTCTGGAAACACGAGCTTTGTCTCTGTGCCCACTTTCTTATCAAATCACTCACCATTTTTTGTCGAGATTAATAGCGTGTTTGACCAAATTTTTAAAATCAATTTATTTTGAAAAGTGTTTTGACGAGAAACCGTTTATATTTGGTTAATTAATTAGAAAAACATTTTTGAGCACTAATTTTGAAAACAATTTCTAAGTGTATTTTTTTCAAAAATGCTTTTGGAAAGAAATTGGTTTTTTCTGCTTCTCAAAAATTGTTTCTGCTTCTCATCAAAATCATTTTTTTCCCATCTAAAAGCTTTTTCAAACACCTCAATATTTTTTGACTAAAAGTACTTTTGACAAAAAAAAAATACTTTTGGCCCAAAAAACAATTGTAGCCAAACAGATTATAAGTATATGAAATTTAATAGTCTAGTAAGTTGGATTTGAGTCAAATAAGCCTTCCTTTTGAAATATTTTAGTCTCTGAATTCGAAACCTTTGATTAATTACGAAGAAATTCGAACCTTCTGACTACTCATCTAAACACTACGTATCCATTTGGCCATAAGTTTTGAAACCATTTTTCCAAAAAAAAAAAAAATCAAAAACTATATAGAATTAATATAGTTTTTGCGAGATTTTGAAAATCAAAATTTCAAATTCCAAATATAGCTTAAGTCCTCTTTTTGAACCAAATCATGACTATTTGAAACTTTTTAACATGTCAAAACTTGCCCCAAATTTCATGTCCAAACATATCTTTAGTTTCATATCAAACTTTGCCAAAATTAGTTTTATCGAAAAATATTTGGTAATCTAAGTCCGCCTTCTTAGTTGCTTAGTGTATTATAAATTGCCACTACTTAGAAAAACGTTATCTTTTTGCAATCTTGCCAATCATTAACTTTAGGAAAAGCAACAAAGAATATACTTTCCAGCTAATCTTGCTCATAAAACTCAAACCGTGTTTGGTCATAGATTTTTAAATTTGTGTTGAAAAATCTAATATGGATAAAGTTGGTTTGAAAATGAAAATGTGTTTGGACATCTGTTTTTAAAATATTTTACTTTTTTTTTTTGAAAAAACATGAACATGACTTATACCCACAAATTCTAAAAACTATCACAAATACCCAACGGTACCTTCATCAATAACATTCATTATATTATCGCAAATCATAATCCTGAACATAAATAAATTTGGTACAAAATTATCATTTTTATAATAAACTACATAATACACTATAAGATGATTAAAAACACGAAGCAGCATTGTTACAAAATAATAAATGATGGGTTCTTTTATAAAATATAAAAGTTTGAGGACATTTTAGAAAAAAATATAATAGTAATATTTTGGATATTGAGAATTTGCCAAAATATAAATAAAATTTATGAATAAATATGTATTTACCAAAAAAAAAACTAAATATTTTGAACTTCTGTTTTGGAAAATTGACTTCTAGATATGTAAGTCATTGCAAGCTCATAGCCTCATACCGCTTCTCTTTTTTCTACTACTATACCAATCCATTATAGGAGCAAGTAGATCTTGATTTTTGCTTGTAGATTCTGCAAATTATTTTATTCTGCTTATTTATGATCCCAAAACTTATTTAAATGAAATAATAATTGAAACAAAAACACTCAAATACTCCATTAAAGAAGGGATTTTTACCCCAGTAGCTAGCTATATTAATTGTTTAATTTTTCAAGCCATTATACATAAATTATACACTAATTATATATAATTATAATACCTGAATTATATATATATTATATATTCACCGATTATTTTTAATTTAAGTAATATGGTAGACAGCTATTTGAGTTAATTCTTATTTAAAGAATGCATTTTCTTAGGTTTGACTAGATCAAAGAAGCCAGGAATCACATGTTGTCAAGCAAATAGAAAAATTAGTTTCGACAATAAAACAAATAATATAACACCCATTTAACTAAAATATTTTTTTTGCTAAACCATATGAAGCCTCTAATAAGAAAATGTTTTACCACAAAATGAGATTTTTTAGCGCGAATCAGAATTAGTCAGCCCCAAAAGTGTGCACTAAACACAAGTGGAAAATCAAAAAATAAAATTATACAACACTTTTTTACAGTTCCACTGAAAATTCATCAGCAAAATACAAAAAGAGAAATTTAAAAGAAAAAATAAAACTAGAAAAGAAGAAAATTGAACCAAGTACAGTACTAAAGAAACTAACAGTGAAAAGCTGTAACAGATCCATCACTTACAGAAATAGCCACTCTACATTCAGCTTTAGTCTCCACATGATGGGTAAAGAAATGAAGCACTCTGACCCGACCCGCCATTTCAATCCTGGATTCCACCTCCAAACTGGGTCCGACCCGAAACCCACTCAACCCATCAGTAACAGTAGGTCCCACACTCTCTGGTATCCCATTCACTGCTAAAGGAAAAGACTTTACAGAAAACGTGGCAGCCATATACTCAGTCCGACCCGAATTAATCTTTCCAGCGGGTACGAACATAAACCCGACTTGATTACCCGAATAAAGCAGCTGAAGTGAACTGTCATAGTGAGTAAAAACATCATGATTCGGGTTCTCTATGGAAACGTATTGAGAAAACGTGAAGTTAACGGTGCCGTTAGAAGTAGAGAAAGTGGGAAGCTGAATGGAGTTAACGGTGATAACGGGATCTTTTGGTTTGAAAACAGTGAAGTAAACGATGAGGATTACAATGAGGATGAAGATTAAGAAAATGGTGGCGACAATGCATGAAGCTAAGTTTGTACGTCCACTTGGAGGTTTACGAGACTTAACCATTTTCTGAATCTTGAAATGTGGCTAAAGTTGAGAACTTTTTTTGTGTGTGTTTAGAGAAAAAGACAGAGATACTGTTTTTTGGATTCGGTGCCCGAAGACAAGAAAGAAAGAGAGTGAGTGTGTGTCTGTGTGAGAGAGAGAGAGAGAGGATTCAAGAAAGTGATAAAAGAGTGTCTGTGGACAGAGTGTGAAAATAGAGACTTTTTTGCAATTTGGTTTGCGTAATTTCGGTTCTTTTTGTCACTTCTTTTTGCTATAAAAGAATTGAGACCCGGGAAAAGAGTTTGGTTGGGGGTGGTTTTTTTTTTTTTTTTTTTTTTTTTTTTNTCTATAATTGGACTCCACTGGGACCCAAAAAAAAAAAAAAAGATTTTTGACAAATTCAAACATTATACCTAAACAAAGTAGGACGGAAAAAGATAATCCGGTGCATAAAGCATTTCGTATTTACGTAGGGTTCGGAGAAAGGCAGCACCCCAAGGAGGGGCATATGCAAGAATTTTTGTAAACGGTATCAAAATTTATAGAAGAACTAGAATATAACTTTGATTATCATACTTTTAGAAAAGAAAAAGCCTTTAGTCTATTTGTTTTGTTGAGTCTTAAGTTAAAAAGGGTCATGAGTTCAACTACTTGAGGTTTCAACCTTTGATCTCTTATAGCAAAATCAAGCACATAACCAACACACCAAAACACAATTTATGTCAAGTGTTGTCATTTTTTCCTACTTATCCATTTTCTTACAGTATTAATACACATATTTAGTAAAAGAATTCGACGAATCGGTATCGCGTGACACCGCTTCGGTAGTCGCGCATCCGCCCCTGACCCCAAGGGATGTAATATAGACCGCCTATTCCTAATGCAAGCATTAGTGGTCGCTTCCACGACTCGAACACATGATATATAGGTGATCACGTGAAGACCATTTTACCGTTGCTCTCAGATTCCCCTTCCAAAGTAGGATGGAAGTGGAGTTAAAATATTATAGAGAATTTCTTTAGTGCAACTACATCGGTAAAACACTAGGCATGTTTGTTTTGTGCCGAGAGTCTATCTGATACGGCCTATTTACTTGTAAAAAATAAGAATAAGACTACGTACATACTACACCCCACTTCGAAAATTAGTGATAGGTTTCCTCTCCATTTTACCATTAGAGGAGGTTCAATTCATCAATTTGAGGGAAAGCAAGGAAAGGAAATCTTGGGATGCACCAGAAATAGACTACTATTAACCAAAAAAAAAGAAGTTAATTTTTAATTTTTTTTTTGGGGGGGGGGGGGGGGGGGGGGGGGGGGTTNGGTAACACTAGCTTATAATTGGAAACCCTGGGGTAAACTTGGCGATGTTATTGCAGTAAAGGCAAATATCTTTAAAATTATGATCTATCCAAATTAGTGAAACAGAAAACTTTGCTTTAACCTGAAATGGTTGTACACTGCATTATATGAATTTTTTTCTTTTTATAGTATAACATAATGTTGAATTCGGATAACATGATGTACTTTTTAAACTCAGGTATGTGCAATTCGATCTCATTAATGTTAACTTGGCTTTAGTTTCTGTCATTTTCTAAACTTCTATAGGATTATTTATAAATTAGCTTAATGAGTTTTTTCTTAAATGGAGCTGTCTTTTTCTTTTTCAAAATAAAGATAGCTGTCTCAAGCTAAAACTTTTTGACTCTTTTTAAATCCAAAGCATACAAATCAAAGGTGAGAGATAATTGGTACAATCGGACGCAGTGGCGGAGCCGGAATTTTTATCAAGGGATGTCAAAATATAAATAATTTGATACATCAAGAATTCAAGAGGAGTCAACTTATAGTAAATATACATAAAATAAAAAATTATCTAGCAATATAGAGTCACTGATCGGACGATAAAATTTATTCGTACATAAGACGAAAAATGTAACTATTCATAGTAAATAGCAAAGTCTAATATAATAAGATGGAAAATAGAGTATGATAACATCAAGTTAATTTATTTACAACAAACATATAACTATTCAATGCAAGTTAAGAGAAATTTATGCAACGCTGCTTAATTTATTTCTCTGGCAAGATGGACTATTCAGTTCATGAACAGCTGTTGCTGCTGCTGCTGCTGTTCTATGAAGATTTCAAGAAAACCACATCCTGATTTAGATATTGTATTAGTATTCATGCACTCTGGTTGATATTCAAAAGGCCACGGCAGCAGCCAATGTGATCGGTTCTTGCTGAGGAACAACAGTAAAGTTGTCTCTGCATGACCTATACGTCACGGGTTCGAGCCGTAGATGTAGGCTGCCTACATCGCACCCCCTTGAGGTACGACCCTTCCCCGGACCCTGCGTAAACGCGGGATGCTTTGTGTACTAGGCTGCCCTTTTTATCTATCCCGGAGAGAATATAAGGAATTGCAGCACAGAAAACTAAGTAAACTATAATCCAGACACCAGTTGTATTGTATCAATCTCTTTTTAATCTTTTCACTGGCTTTCTTTGAACCTTTAGTAGTAATACATAAAATTTCAAAACAGGTAAGGAATTTGTGTTACAAGTTGCCTTATTCAAATAAGTCAGTATCACTTTACTCGTCGAGAAAGGATACAAAGACAACTGTTTATAGTAACAGTTTATTTTTATTTATTATTTATTGCATATTGCAACTTCTGATCCATATTTGGAAAACCATCAAATTGGTAATGTGCAGAAGTTGAGGGAAAAGGTTTCTGACATAGACGACAAAGTCAGTCATCCACCTTTACTGTCTCTCCATTCAGTCCATTTTTATATATATGGACCGAATGCTATATACATACAACAGATACATATACTTACAATCCGTGGTAAAGATTTATATTTTGAGCTTCTCAAGCTTGATATCCATGAGCTTGGATACAGTTTCAAGAAATGCAGCTTCAGTCATGCCGGGAAGCATAGAATCTTGAGCATCACGAACAATTTCCTCGATAACAGATTCCTTGTTCAAGGTTTCCCTGCACATTATGTTTCCTATGTCAAAGGGAGCAAGTCCTCTCTCTACCCCTTTCTTCAGAAGCATGGTTGAGATACGAAGAGTACGAGCACATTCAACAGACAAATCCAATCCGTAAAACTTAAGAAGGTCAATGTCTTGTTCAGCATCGAGGGATTTAATGTACTCAATAGTTTCTAGAGAGTAAGGCTGACGGGCTTGTGGCCAATAGAGCCAATCAAAGGTGCAATCCTCGAACTGCAGAAACAAAATTTGTGAGTGGAAAATTCTGAATTGTGCAAGAAGAAACTTCAGTTATTAGAACATGAAAGAAAGCAGATGTTCCCTTAGTATAAATGCTATCAAACCAATAGAGGGACATGATGAATCACAAGTGTGACACAGATATCGCAATATTACATATCTTAAGATACCAAAATAAAAGTGGTACTTAATGCGTCAAAAAGTAACATCAAATGTTGATTACAAAGACTTCTATGTATTTGGAGGTAGGAACGAGATCTAAAGGTAGGAGAGGCGATAACCAGTTAAACCAGCCCTATCCCTAGTACATTATATCGAGCAATTATTAAGCTCATCAACAGGGTAAGCATACTTTTCTTAGTATCCTGACTCATTACAAGTAATGCACAGGCATTACTTAATATCACAGATCCTAAGATACCAAAATGAAAGTGCAACTTAATGCGTCAAAAAGTAATATCAAATGTTGATTAAGACTTCTGTGTATTTGGAGGTGGGAACGAGACCTAAAGGTAGGAGAGGCGATATCCAGTTAAACCATCCCTATCCCTAGTACAGTATATCGAGCAATTATTAAGCTCATCAACAGGGTAAGCATACTTTTCTTAGTATCCTGACTCATTACAAGTAATGCGCAGGCAGGCTAAGAATAAATTCTTTGGTGTCAAAGCTAGGCCCCAAAGTATTTCCAGACCAGAACAATCAATTACACATGACCAAAATATTAGAAGTACTCACAAGGCCGGAAAAACAACGGGAAAAAAAAACAGAAATGGAATTATGCATTTGTACACTTATGAGTTCTAAGCACTTCCAAATTTACTAACAAGAAAGCAATCACAAGTTCGAAAGCATTGCTTAACGTCTAATTTGACAAACAACATTTATAAGGACTAACGAAATCATCACTTACATTCTCAGGCAAGCAGTAGCCGTGGTCAATTGGAGTAAGCACGATTCGCCCTTTTTCCCTTTCCCTGCTCACAAGAATATTCCCAGCATGCCTATCTGCATTTGCTGTTCTTATATCAAAGACAGTAATCTTATGAACTTCCTCCAAAGGAAATTCCCCAGGACCCCTATCCTCACAATTTCCTTCATTCTTCATAAACAACTGCAGTGAACCAAACTTAATGTACTCTGACGACCACTCAAATCCATTAGGATGATGAAATCCGTTGTGCAAACACTGAACCATAGCAGTAGGAGGCACACCAGAAAATCCAATCTCACCATTGGATAATGATCGGTGTCCCCTCTTCCTCGGATGATCCAGTAGAAAAGCTGCAACTTCCCTAAATGCACCTTCTCCTACTCGGGTTCCCCTTTTCAACCCTTCACCATTGGTTGATAAAGGTAGTCCTTGCGGGTTATTCACAGCAAGAGGTTCCTCGTCTACGGGCTTAAAAATAGCAACATACTTGTTGCCAGATCCATCTTGCATAAAGTAAGTCCCCCCACTCCCTTCAGACGATCTGATCGGTCTATTTCCTTTTGTCAACCCGTCACACGCAGAGCTGATCATTTCGCAAATAGATGCAGGCAGTTCTATATTTGGATTAACAACAATAGGTTCCAAGAATTGGACGTCCCTCTTGACATGCTTAGCTCGAACCTTTGCAAATTTTTGAACTAACAAGTGAATCACAGCATCAGCAGTAACATCATCAATGAGCTTCTTATCCTCAAGCTTTTCACCATTACAGAAAAGCTCATGAACCTTAAGCTCCTCACCAAAATCTTTGCCTTTCTTCAATATGGTACGCTTTAGATACCCGATATCTTGATGCCTATCAACAGGAAATTCAAATTCCTTGCCACAAGTAGTCCTAACAGTGATAACAAGAAGATCAGATATCTTCAGTACCAAATGCAAAACATTCCCATTACTAACTCCATAGTCCTTAACCAAAGATTCATTTCTTGCCAGCTCTCTACCTCCAAAAACTAGCTTCTGCATCTTAACCACAAACCCTTTACATGTTTGGATCTTAAGTTTCACTTCACCAATCGAATCAGATTCCAACACGCGCATTGGAATCACAGAACCAGCCACAGTAATGTATATTACAATCGATTCATTCGTGCAAAGAGCCAAAGGGCCATAGATATGCCTCGTAGACCGGACAGACTCTTCTTGAACCGGACTCAAAGCCACATCCACAGCAGACATTGTGATGATTACACAACAAAGGCTTTACAAAACTAGCCCCTTTTCTCCTTGATGACTATGTAATTGTTCAAAATCCTAAACAAGGCATCAACAATGTGCAAAATGCAAGAAATTTGAACCCCTTTTACCAAAAGACTCAACCTTTAACTAAGGATACACAAAAAAGAGATAAAATCAAAAACCAATAAAGACTCAAACTTTCTTATTATCTTTCAGAAACACAAACAGAGCATACCTAAACTGTGAAATAGGAAATGCCCAATTTGAAATTGATCCAAATCACCTTAGAAATGCTAAGCTAGAAGATCAAGAAGCTGAATAAATCTTCAAAGGTTCAATCTGGGAAATTTTTCAAGAATGTGAGAAGTGAGAATAATGGGGGGCACTGGGGCTACCTTTTTTTCAACAATAGAGTGGATTCTTTACCAGTAGAAAGAATCAAAAGGCAAAATGGTCAATGAAGAAAAGCTTATATAGTTACTTACATGGCATGGAAGGATTTTTATTTTTATTTTTTTGAATATAATTATTATTATCCTCCCTGCATTTCCCGGAATTGGATATCGGAAAATTCAAAGTTGTATCCGGTTTATTCGCCGGCTTTTTGAAGTTTTCCGGTAGAAATGTCGATGAGGGAGAAAGAGAAGGTGAAGAGTGGAATAAGCGGAATTATAGCCGTTGCCTTAGCAATTTGCTTTTGACTATATGACTCATAAAAGCATTTAAAAGCATAGCTTCATTTCAATTTATAACTTTATTCAATGTTTAGCTTTATTTTAACTTATAACAATTATTATTTCAATATTTATTCATGTGTCAGTGTCACTCAAACTTTGGCTAAAAATAAGATTCGAAGGAAAATTTGAATCATTTTCTTAATTAAAAAATTTGAATTCCTTTTTTAACTTAAAAATGAACCCAAATAAAGCGTAATGGACATAAAAATTGATATTGTTGCCACAATTAGTTAGAATTGAGATTTGTTGGTTTATTAGTTGAGATAAAAATAATTCTTTTTTTTTTATTTATGACGGTGGTGTTCGTGCCATTTGCTAGCATCTTGAATTTGCTAGCTATTGAGTAATTCTATCCCCACCAATCTTTAAGCATATGAAAGAAAATTTTTTTTTAGTTTTTATTGGGATTTGAATCGAGACTTTATAATTTTTCACCCACTTCATTGATAAATATTTAGTATAATTTAATTGGATTAATTATTGTTATTTGCCTTCTCTTTACGGTTATAAAGTCATATTTATTATAAAAGAGTGTCATAGAATTGGTTTTGATGTAATCTGGTACAAAAGAATATCTAAAATATTATTTTATGAAATGAAACACTATATATTGTAGTCTATCTTCTATATCTTTAGGTTACAGTCGACAAGTTGTTCCCTGTGAATTGTTTCACTTCTTTGACAAAAATAAATATTATAGTCCTTCCTTATAATAGAACTAGGAGTATACATGAATCGGGTTGGTTCGATTTTTATCGAAATCAAACCAAACCAACTATATCGGTTTGAATTGGTTCGACTTTGACGGGTTTTTCAGGTTTTCAAGTTTTTTGTTACTTACATATTATTTCAATATTACTTTGTTAAATATTTGATAAATATCTATTTAGTAAAAATATCAAAAAATTGACAAATATATTATCGATTAAAATATTTTTATGGGAGAATTCTATTACTAACACATAATAGTTATTTTTTAAACCGTCTAACAATAATTTTTCGTTGATATACACTTTCGGGTTAATCGAATTTAATAATTAAACATAAAAATCAATATGATATATTAATAATCATTTGACATTCGAAAAATATATAATAATTTAATAGATCTTAACATATGATATGAATATGGAAGAACAAAGAAATAGACGTATTTCAGTAACACTTGATAAAAAAGTGATCATACATCCCATTACATAAGGTCAATAAATATGGAGCACTTTATATTCTATTAAAATTTATATCCCGCAAGAGAATCCCAAATATTTTTAGGCATTTGTTAAAGAAAATTATATATCGGGTTGGTTCAGTTTTTTTTACTCAATACCAAACCAAACCAAGTTGGATTTTTTAATCGGTTTAGTTTGACTTTTCGATTTGGTGCGATTTTTCGATTCGGTTTGTACACCCCTAAATAGAACCGTGTTAATCGGACTTTTTATTTTAAATTCAGTGTATTGTGCACAAAAAAAAAAGAAAAAAAGGTACCAAATATTGGAGTGACATAGTAAACACCGTGGCACCAGGAATGGGTTCCAAATTAACATTACATATCCAGAAAATCTCTCTTGAAAAATAACAATTACTGCTAATTCATGTCTACGAGAAGAAATACTCCCTTAGAAGCTTCTTTAATTTGTCCTCTCCTTTCAATAGCTACATCAAAAGTAAAAAAGGCAGTATTATGTATTTACAAAAGGTTCGGGGAAGGGTCACACTCCAAGAGGATATGATATAAGAAACTTACCCTAATTTTAGCATCACAAATTGATTCCAAGGTCCGAACCTGTGATTTATAGATCACACGGATATAACTTTACGTTGTTCTAAAGCTCCCCTTCAAGCTACAACAAAAGTAAAACAGTAAAAAACAGGTGATTTGGGAAGGCATTTTTCTTTCTTTTTAAAGGAGATATACTATATGAAGCTGGGGCTATATTAATTACCTATAACCAATTTACATCATTTCCTTTTAATATTGAATTCTTGCAACTCTAAGCTACAAGAAGCCATAACTAGAAGCAGAAATATCTTTAATTTAAAGGTTCAACCAAGCAATAAATTGATTAGATCTGAAGTACAATCAAAATGTAGAATAATTTTAAGAATTTATTTTGAATGAATTTATCAGATATCCAACAGGGAAAAGCATAGTACTAGTCGTATAATTAAAGTTCTGAATTATAGTTTAATTTATGTTTAACTTAATAATGTATCCACGGTCTTTTGTCTCCTTTCTTTAGCAAACATTGAATGAGTGGCTAGAGGACAAGTGGAGATGTTCATTGAATCATGCATCTTATTAAGTAACTCAAAAGCCTTAATTATTGTCCCCAAACATAATAACAAAGATATAAAGTAGAAATCTCACTTTAAAAGATGTTTAATAATTGAAGAAATTGAGGTGCGTATCCATGTTATATTGACTTATAGATCATAGAACTAAATAATATTGCATTGAAATTTTATCCAATGTCATTCCTTACATGTAGGGACGTTAGACGGGCATGTCAAATCGGATATTAGGGTTTTAAAAAGGATTAATACAAAAACGGAGAATATATTCGACCTGTTTTATATTTAATACTGACACAAAATCGATTAACCGACGGATAATAATTAATATATTCATATTATCCATGTCTTCTCGAATATAGTCACTTTTGGGAGTATTCCTAGTCTCCTAAACTTGAAGAACCTACAATTTTAAGTCTTTACAAATGTAAAAGTAAAACATATCGGTTATCTATTTTTTTGGTGAAAAACATAGATATGATCCATATTAAATCCATTTTGAAAAAGTTCATTATCCAACCATTTTTAACGGATAATCTGGAGGGATAGATATTTTTTATTCATTTTGTCATCACTATTTATATGTAAGGATATGTCATGTTTACACCAAATTAATAAATACATGATCGTCTTTACAATTATAATTATCACTAAATTATATTTAAATAATACATATTTTTATGTTAATTTATTATTTAATCATAATAAGTTAATATGATTTGGTGTAAATAAGAAAATACAAGTCCATATGCTTTTCTCTTGGTATATTTTGAAGCTTAATAAAATGACAAGCGCGCGCCCTTGTCGGTTCACTGCCCATAGACCGTTGAGGGTGGCTTTGAGTCAGACCTTGTCTCTCTTTCTCAGCTTTATAATTTATCTTTTTCTTTTACTTTTTTATGTTCAAATTTGTGACTAGTTTCAAGCTGAAGAAAACAGCAGAATTTTTCTTTTATTTCGTTTGTTTTTCTTGGTTGGTTTATAAGATGTCAACGATTTGGATTAGTCAAGATGAATTGAGTCGACAAATAAGTCAAAGCTCAACTATCATACATCCAAATAGATTGGGTGTAAACCAAGGGGCGTGAAACGATATCCCTTCGCCGAAAAATGATACTATATCGCTAGATGTATTTTTGACGAAATGACTTCTTGGCCACTTAAACTTATATGACTTTTGAAAGCCGATACACCAACTTACGACTTTCTCATTTGAACACTTAAACTAGTGAAACCCATAACTAATAAACACGGTTGACCGTTGACCCATCCCATGTGGCGTCAGTTGGTCCTAGTCATCTATGTGCGTGAGTCTCACGACTTTTTGGAGCGTGAGAACCCTTTCCCTAATACATTTAGGGTTTAATTGAGCTCCGCACAAGTTGACATTTCCGGCGAAAGACGTTTCGTTGAACCGAGAAAGCGCCGAAGTATTAGGGATTCGGCCGGAGAGTTGTTTGTTTGACACATTAAAGAATCTCAAACTCAGTTGATTCAACAACGGGATTTCACCGATGAAGTGATTGTCCTGTAAATACAACACATAAAGTCGGGATAATTTCGTCAACGACGACGGAATTTCGCCTGACAGATCGTTGTCGGCGAGGACCACGACTTTGATGCGGTGGAGGACAGTGATGGACGCCGGAAACTCCCCGGAGAAATTGTTGTTATTCAGGAAAAGGGATTTGAGGTTGATAAGTCCAGCGAGGTTAGGAATTTGGCCGGAAATGGAGTTTTGCTTGAAGGAGAAAACTCGTAATTGATCCAATTGCCACTCAAATTTAGATTTTCAACTACAAGCTTTGTAACTCTTTTTCCATTCTTGCATTCTTTTACGCCTTGCCATTGGCATAAATCAGTCTCTTTTTTCCAATCAAGAATGTTTTTTGGGTCTACCATGGCTTTCAATGCTAGTAACTCTTGAGCATCTCCTGATTTTACAAGTGGGAAAAATATGAAAAATATTGACAAGATTAAAAAGAACATTTTATGACATGAATTGTACTTTAAGTACAAAAATGGGTTCTTGATTCCCATTGAAATTGACAACATTTCCACTGAATTATTCTTATTCAACTCTATAGCCAAAATGGGTTCTTGATTTTCGTTAAAGTTGGCATTTTTATTGATGAATGAGCTCTAAAATACTCAACTGCAGAGTTAAAAATGGATTCTTGATTTGGGTTTTCATGAATGAGCAATACAAAGCTCAACTGTAGAGTAAAAATGGAGTCTTGATTATGAATTTCCACTAATGAATGAATACAGAAATGCTCAATTGAAGAGTAAAAATGGAGTCTTGATTTGAGAATCAAAAAATGCATTTGAAGTGTTTTGAAGTGATAGAGAGAGAAAGGTAAACGAGAATGGTAAAAAGGTTGGGTGTACTGACTAAAAGAGGGGAAACCCCAATCGATGGGGGTTTATTTTCCCGCCTCTGACGTGTAATGTTGCGATTGGCTCAGTGCTAACTGGACAGACACGTTATCTGACTGGATGGACACGTTAGCAGAAGTGTAATATACGCGTGGATGGTCAACAATCAAACATGTTTATTAGTTATGAGTTTCACTAGTTCGAGTGTTCAAATGGGAAAGTTGTAAGTTGGTGTATCGGCTTTAAAAAGCCATGTGAGTTTAAGTGGCCAGGAGGCCATTTCGCCTATTTTTATTTTATTTTATGCATATTTATTGTACGTTGACTCCTCCTGACTTTTCGATGTATCTAATTATTTATATTTTGACATCCCTTGATATGGATCCGCCGCTGATGCAAACTCAACCAGTTAAAATCTAAATCATATTTCTTTCTTATTCATACCGATTGTTTGCATCAATTCAATAAATACATAACACATCTTCGAAAATATGATTATCATTAAATTATATTTAATTAAACATATTTTACTTAATTTATTACTTAACTATGATAAGTATGGTATGGTGTAAACCCTAGTAAATTTTCGAATGTTGTCAAACGAGAGGGTTAGAGTTAAATTTAGATAGGTCAAAACTAGTAGAGTTGATGAATAAATCATAACTCAATTATCAGTGATCAAGATGAGTTCGATCAATTTAAGTTAAACAACAGGTCATAATAGGGCTGTTCATTTGGATCGGATATCCGAAATTCGAATCGATTCATTCAATTTCAGATTTCGGATTGGATCGGATTTCGGATTGTGTTTATTAAAATTTTGGATTTCGGATCAGATTCGGATTGGTATATTTTAATCCGATTCGATCCAATCCGAAATCCAAAATTATTATGCAATGTATAAATACTACACTTTAATTTCGGATAGTCAGTATTTCCTTTACATCTTCCTCCAAATTATTACTTTTATAATTGCTAGATTTAGCTATATTGGCACCATAGTACTCTCATAATTTTATAAACATGAATTTTTCTTAATGCATTGCCTCTTTTACAAAGAAAATGTACATATTAGTTTGCAATTTTGAGGCATAATAAGATCCGAAATCCGATCCGATCCAAACTTTAAATTCCAAATCCCATCCAATATAATTCGGATCGGATTTGGATTGCATTTCTAGAATCCGAAATCCGAATCCGAAATGTGCTAAATCCGATCCGTGCACAGCCCTAGGTCATAATCCAACCAGTCAAAATCAACCAAAATTTTCAGTTTCTTATAATTTCTTTAATTACAACAAAAATTATGCCCCTGTTCCGAACAAGTTGGAAAAGAGAATGTAAAAAGGGGTTATTTTACTTCAAGAGAAGAATAAACATAACAAACTAAACAAAAAGACTCGTGTGGACCAATTTGGACTACTGGACATGATTTAAAATGTTCTTAGCCCAACAAAAATTATTCCAGTGTCTAAGTAGGCGTTTGGTTATAAGTTTTGCAACATGATATTTGGATGTCTTTTTTTTCAAAATTGTAAGATTTTGATAACCAAACATTGTTTTCAATTTTTTTTTTGAAAATAGAGGAAATTTTCTTATGTCCAAACGGGCTCTAAGTCTAGATTGGTTTATAGGCCTTTTTCTCAGGTAAGTTGAGAAATTTCTCAAGCTGAAGTATACTACACTTGTAGTTAATGACTTGAGTGAACTGACAGAATGAGTTTTGTCATTGCAGACATATCACAGCTGCATTTCCTAGGTTTTGTGCTGTCACTGGAATGAGTACTGAAATTTACAAGGCTCTCCGCGTTATAAACGCGAAGAATGCTACACCAACTATACAATGGTCATATATTCAGAAATGAGAATGCTAACGTTCGTAGAATGAGAATTATCTCTAGGTCCAAACTATCTGGTGCTTTGAGCTAACATGTCCTGTAAGTTCATCGGATAGCACATAGGTGTGTGTAAGCCGGACCATACATTGTCAGCAAGGATCGCGTTCACAGCATCAGTCGGATGAAATTGGTCCCACCAAATATGGTTCGAGGCATTACTGCATGCCATTTCAGGGGAAATGCACAGGATCCAGCCTCTGTATTTGCCTAAACCACAGCAAGCGTCGTCTGTCACATTGAAACCTATAGTGAAAAATGAAAATATTAGATTGCATACATCTAACTGTGACGCGTCCTGTCAAATGACTCTCTATAGATTATAGGGATCGCTCACCATAACGGTCATGATTCTGAATGATGTCCATTGAACCTTCAAACGCATCGCAAAAGATGACAGTAGCACCAACAAGTTCCTCATTAAGTTCAGCGACGATATATCTAACAGCAAAGTTGAACTCCAGTATCATGTCGTTTATGGTTTCGACACACTGTCCATTCTTGCTATGGTATAGCCAAAGGTAATAAGGAGCACAGCCTATTGGAGCCAGTCCCATGACAACCACCTTTCTTACATTGGCATTGTACAAGGTCTGTTCCACCAGTATATACACATTAGATAAATTCCTAGAGAAAAAAGCTTTAGAAAGCATTCTGACATATATAAACCTGTTGAACTAAAGAATCTTGGAAGAACAGTGGAGCAGTAGGGGGGATCGAAACATGTTAGAGCACGATAAAGTGAGCAAGGTATGAGCGATAAACTTGTATAGAATAGTTTGTTGCTGTTTCAAGATATCATCAAAGAGGAGAAAGGAAGTGTGAATGGTTTAAGTGACAATAAAAGTTGAAAAAAAATCATATTCTTCTTGTTCTAATTTTGTTAAATCAATTACTGGATTTAGCCCTGTCCCTAAATATGTAAATATTCAGTTTTTCTGGCCATATAGGTGTCTTACAATCTGTGCTAGATAGGGAGACATTATTTAACTTAGAACTCTAACAACAAAACTGCAAAATTCAATACATCTAAAAGTCACACAAGACAAAAAAAGAAGGTGTTAAGATAACACTGCACCTTAATCTCTTGTTTGATTGTCTGTGCCAAAAACTGGTTGAAGCTCCAGGGTAAGTAAACAGATTGAACATCAGATACGTTCCGGAGATAGTAATGAATGTAGTCGTTGGTTCCAATCGAAATGTAGAACACAGAAGTTGATATCAGATCAGCTGTTGCTGCTTCACCAATGGTCATTATAAATTGCTGAATAGTATCAGTAACCTGCTCTATTTGCTGTGCAAGGGAGATATGCTGACCCTGCACAAATATTGCTTATCTAGTTTAATCACTTTCTAAGCACTAAACGCATCAACTAAGCTCCCGCTATGCGCGGGATCCGGGGAAGAGCCGGATCGCATCGTACGCCCTTGCATTTCTGCAAGAGGCTTTTTCCACAGTTCGAACCCATGACCTCCTTCCAGTGTAAAATTAATATAAAATTAAAACTCATCAACTTAATATGTACAGTTCCAGACTTCCAGTGTATAAGATTATTAACAGAAAGTGTATATATATAATGAAAATGTACCAATTCAGAGCCACTTGAGAAAATAATGCCAGCACCAGCAGAAGCATAATTAACACCAAGAATCATGTCTTCAATTGAACCAGCTTGCCCTAGATAACTTGGCACAAATGGTAACCCAAGACGCACAGCTGATATAATCAAATCCACAAAAAGAATGGAATTTAGCAATCTTTACCTAAAAATTCCACGACCCAATTCTCCAAAATAAATAATACTAATAAGAACAAAGACTTCACAAAATCAGTATTAAAATTTTGAGTTTTTACTTTTTAAGAGGATAAAAAGCAAGAAATTAACATGCTAAAGACTCATAAATCATTTCAGTGAAATTCGAATCATTTTTCTCACTGACAATCAAATCACACAGCACACAATTAACCAGCATCAGTCCCAAAATTTCACAACCCAACAGAAAAATTCTCAACAATTTCACAAAGCTCAGTAATCCAATTGAAAGTTCTTAACTTTTTCACAAATCTCACTGGCCCAATTGAAAAAATCTCAACTTTTTCACAAAACTCACTAACCCAATTGAAAAAATCTCAACTTTTTGACAAATCTCACTAATCCAATTGAAAAAGTTCTCAACTTTTTCACAAATCTCACTAACCCAATTCAAGAAATTGAAAAAGAAAATTACCAAGATAATCGACAGGGATTCTTCCATTGCAGAAACGTCCAGTTGGTTGATGAGTATCAAAATCACGGCCATAAGGAAGCCTATCAGCACGAGCAAAAGTTCCAAGAAAATTGTTGGTACCACAATCAACTGATGAATCACCAATTACGAACAGAGCAGGAACAAGAGGTCCTGTAGTAGGAGGAAAAATCGGAGCAGGAGATATCGAAAACGATGGAGAAAATGGTGAAGAATCAAAAACAGAATCATGGGTTATGAGATCTTGAGGGTAAATGAGAGCTATGGTTTTTGGGTATGTGAAAGAAATGAAGATGAAGATGAACAGAATCTTGATTTCAGAGAAATCCATCGTAGAAACAGAGAAAGAGTAAGAGAAAGAAGAAGAAAACTAACTGCTACTATTATAAACGGCTTTTGGCGGGGAAATGTAACCAACTGAAGGAGATATATTAAAAATCTTTAAATTGCCTTGTTATTGTTTTTTCTCCGGCAAATTGTCCTATTATTTTTACACCAATAAAATATATTCTATTTTAGGAAAATAATTTGTATTTTTTATTGACCCCTAATGTCTTATACAAGATTTTTTCCCCGAATGATTGGGGTATGAATGAACAAAAACTGAGGTTGATCTTTACCTAAACAGCCGGTCCGATTCACTTTTTAATTTTTTAGCCAATATACATAAATTATACAATGGCGAAACTAGGACATTTAATAAGAGTGCCAGTGGACTATGCAAGGATGTTCAAAATCTATTTTTAATCAATAACAAACTGTGTAGACACCATAAATGACATGATATTGGAGTTCAATTTTGCTGTGAGATATATCATTGCTGAACTTAATGAGGAGCTTGTTGGTGTCACTGCGTTTGAAGGTTCAATGGACATCATTCAGAATACTGACCGTCATGGTGAGCGACCTATAAAGATTTATTTGACAGTGAGATATGTTCAATCTAACATATTAATCATTTTCACTATAGGTTTGAATGTGACAGATGAGGCTTGATGTGGCTTAGGCAAAGTACAAAAGCTGGACCGTGTGGACAACTGGAAATCCCTCTACTTAAACCTTCCTGAATGCAAATTGGTCCTATGTGAAGCAAAAGGATCGTCAACTCTACGTACTCTAGCCTACTGTTAGTAGTTCTGAACATATCTAGTGATGTTCCTTTTCCTATTTTTAGTTGTAAGACAAGTTAATCATGTATAGAAAGAAGAAGAAGAATTTATTAAACATTAATATCATCCATTATGAGACTCATTATATCATCCATCGGCCAAGATTACAATGAAGGAGAGTTGATATATTATAACTTTAAACTGACAATAAAAAAAAATTCACAGTAGCAAACTGAAAAGAAACACATTGTCAGAAGGATGGTGTGACCCAAGTTGGCGGGCAAATAGGACTTAGTGACAATCCAGGATAAAAAGATTGAATTTTTCCATCTTCAAGATTGTACGCCCCCATATCTCTTCCACCCCCTCCTTCCAACACACTAAAATGATCATGCCAATCATCAGTAAAATATATGTAACTAGGCTTGACTCCTGTAGACTTAGACGACGAGTCAATGGAACTTGCTCCATTAATGCCCAAAAAGATTGCTGACTCACCCAAGGTTTTAATCTCCCCTTTCACTTCACCTTTGATTACATCTAATTCAAAGACTTTAAATTTATAGGTCTCGTACCCAGTAAGATCATGGTAATGGGCAAATCGGGTAACAAGTAATAGTGCACCAAATAACTCAACTAGATAGAATTGAACTGAGCGGTGATTCCATATATCATCCCCTAGCTCAATAAGCAAGCGTGGTTCTACAATTGGTTGAGGAACGTCAGGCCCGGGAATGTCAAAAACCCACACTTCGCCGGACCATGACACTGAGTAAAATTGACCCTTATAATAACTGTAACCAGTGAGTGCACCCCAGTTTATAATGATGTTAGTCCAGTTAAGGTCTCCAGGTCGCCAAAAAGCTAAACAATTATCACGTCCATAATAGTTAATCACGAGTATATAATCTGATGTAACACAAGGACTCGCAGATAAGACAGCCTTATCCATGCAGTTCCATATATTTCCTTCTGCAGGTGCTTGTAAAGCCAATAAGGCTTTTTGCGAAGGAAGTTGAATTTGGGTACGAGAGAAAGGATGCA
>ML317821.1:4185-17802 GCA_005239505.1 Nicotiana paniculata
GGGGGGGGGGGGGGGGGGAATGGGGTGCTTTTGCACAAATTGTGACACAATATATAATTGCTTAGGAATGACAATTTCAAACTATTACCGGACTTATTCAAAAAAATGGGGATATTTCTCTTTCATTTCATTTTCCGCTTCCCACGTGGCTTCTTCGACTTGTTGACTTCGCCATAACACTTTAATAGAAGCAATCTCTTTGTTCCTTAGTCTACGCACTTGCGTATCAAGAATATCAACTAGAACCTCTTCATATGACAATCCTTCATTAATTTCAACCGTCTCAATCGACACAATGGCGGATGGATCCCCAATCACCTTCTTCAGCATGGACACATGAAACACCGGGTGCACTGATGACATCTCAGAGGGCAATTCCAGCATATAAGCCACCTGTCCTATCCTTTGAGCGATCCGATACGGCTCGACATACCTAGGGCTCAATTTCCCTTTCTTCCCAAACTGCATTACTCCTTTCATGGGAGACACCTTCAAGAATACCCAATCATCTACTTGAAACTCCAAATCTCTTCGATGAACGTCCGCATAGGATTTCTGATGACTCTGAGCAGTCTTCATCCTTTCCTAAATGACTTTAACTTTTTCCATAGCTTGGTGCACAAGGTCCGGTCCTAGCAGTTCCTCCTCGCCAACCTCAAGCCATCCAATCGGAGACCTATAGCTCCTTCCGTACAATGCCTCAAATGGGGCCATCTGAATACTAGCATGGAAACTGTTATTATAAGCAAATTCTATAAGCGGCAAGTGATCGTACCAGCTACCCTTGAAATCTAATGCACAAGTCCGTAACATATCTTCAAGAGTCTGAATGGTCCGCTTTACCTGCCCATCAGTCTGTGGGTGGAATGCTATGCTGAGATTTACCTGTGTCCCCCAAACCTTGCTGAAATTTCTTCCAAAAGTTAGCTGTGAATTGGGCCCCTCGATCCGAGATAATAGACACTGGAGTGCCATGGATCCTGACTATTTCCTTGATGTAGAATTGAGCGTATTGTTCTGCTGTATTGGTGGACTTGACTGGTAAGAAGTGAGCTAATTTTGTGAGTCGATCCACTATCACCCAAATTGAGTCGAACTTGCGTTGAGTGCGAGGTAACCCAACCACAAAGTCCATATTGATCACTTTCCATTTCCACGACGGTATTTCGATGAGCTGTGCCAACCCACCGGGCCTCTGATGCTCGGCCTTCACTTGCTGACAATTCGGACATCTAGCCACAAACTCCGCCACACCCCTTTTCATACCATACCACCAATAAATCTCTTTGAGATCGTGATACATCTTCGTACAACTTGGGTATACTAAATACCTGGAACTGTCAGTCTCTGCCATTACCCTTTCCCGAAGATCATCCACATACGGAGCACATAGTCTTCCTTGGCACAGCAAAACACCGTCATCATTGTCGAGTGAAAATGCTGTAGTCTTATGATTCAGAATTGCCTCTCTCAACTGTACCAATGCTGGATCTCTGAATTGCTTTTCCTTGATTTCTGTTACAAGTGAAGATTTTGCTCCTTTACGCACCACGACATCCCCTTCGTCTGAGGTCAAAAGCTAGACCCCCAGACTAGCCAACTGATAAACCTCCCGAGCCAAAGGCCTCTGACCTACTTCCAAAAGAGCCATTGGATTTCCAACTAAGAGCGTCAGCTACCACATTCGCCTTTCCTGGATGGTATAAAATATTCATATCATAATCCTTGAACAATTCTAACCACCTCCGCTGCCTTAAGTTCAACTCCTTTTGTTTGAATAAATATTGAAGACTCTTGTGGTCTGTGAACACGTCCACATGGACCCCATAAAGATAATGCCGCCAGATCTTTAATGCAAACACAACCGTCGTGAGCTCCAAATCATGCGTCGGATAATTCTTCTCGTGATTCTTGAGTTGCCTAGAAACATACACTATAACCTTCCCGCACTGCATCAACACACACCCCAAACCAACCGTTGAAGAATCACAACCACAAATCCCTCTATACCTTCTGGAAAGGTCAACACCAGCGCCGAAGTCAATCTCAACTTCGATTCCTGAAAACTCTTTCCGCAAGCATCGGACAACTGTAACTTAATCGCTTTCTGTGTCAGCTTAGTCAATTGGGAGGTGAGGGTACATAATCCCTCCACAAATCTTCGATAATACCCAGCTAGACCCAAGAAACTGCGAATCTCTGTTGGGGTTGTTGGACTAGGCCAATCCTTTACTGCTGCAATCTTTTGGGGATCAACCTGAATCCCTTCCCTCGAAATAACATGGCACAAAAAGGTGACTGATTCTAACCAAAACTCACATTTTGAAAACTTTGCATACAACTGGTGCTGATGTAGAGTATGCAGAACTTCCCTGAGGTGAGTAGCATGATCTTCCTGACTTCGCAAATAAACAAGGATATCATCAATGAGGACAATCACAAAGGAGTCAAGAAACGGTTTGAAAACCCGATTCATAAGATCCATAAATGCTGCTGGGGCGTTGTTTAGCCCAAAAGACATTACCAGAAATTCAAAGTGCCCATATCAAGTCCGGAAGGCAGTCTTAGGAATATCCTACTCCTTGATCTTTAACTGGTGATACCCGGACCACAAATCAATCTTTGAGAAGAACTTATCACCTTGCAACTGGTCGAACAAATAATCTATCTGAGGCAATGGGTATTTGTTTTTGATGGTGACCTTGTTGAGCTGCCGATAATAAATACACATCCGAAGCGATCTGTCTTTCAATTCTGACAAAAAGAACCGGTGCGCCCTAAGGCGACACACTTGGCCAAATGAAACCTTTTTCTAATAGATCTTTAAATTGTTCTTTTAACTCTCTAAATTCTACTGGAGCCATTCGGTAAGGTGGAATAGATATTGGTTGCATATTTGACAGTACATCAATCCTGAAATCGATCACTCTATCTAGTGGAATCCCAGGAAGCTGGTCCGAAAATACTTCAAGAAATTCTTTCACAACAGGCACAAATTCGGGAGCAGATACCTCTGAAGTGGTGTACGCAACCCAGACCAAATGGTAGATGCACCCTTTTCTGATAATATTTGAGGCCTTAAGGTAGGAAATAAGCCTACCTCTTGGCACAACATTATTCCCCTCCCACTCGAGAACTGATTCATTAGGAAACTCGAGCCTCATAATTCTGGTTCGGCAGTCGAGTTTAGAAAATCACGAATAGAGCCAATCCATCCCCATAATTACATCAAAATCTACCATTTCTAACTCAATCAGATTGGTCGTGGTATCCCAACCACGCATCATGACAACACAATTCCTATAAACTCGCATGGCCGTAATAGAATCACAAACCGGAGTCGACACAGAGAACGACTCGTGAAGCTGTTCGGGTTATATCCCAAAACTTGAAGCAATAAATGGAGTAACATATGACAAAGAAGACCCGGGATCAATAAGAGCATAAACATCATGTGAATGAACAGTCAGAATACCTGTGAAAACAGCTAGGGAAGCCTCCGCACTCTGGCAACCACTCAAAGCATAGAACTGACTGGGTCCCCCTCGACCCCGTGCTCCACCCCTAACTGTACCGCGCCCTGCTGGAGCTAGAGGGCGTGCTGAAGATGTAGCGGCTGAAGAGCTGGATGGCTGGGAAGTACCCCTACCCACGCTCTAACTGGGTGTGTTGCAGTCTCGCTGGACATGGCCTCTCTCTCTGCATCTATAGCATACTGGTATATCCAAGTAACAAGGCTCATAATGATACCTCCCACACTTAGGGCATGGGGCCCTCTGCTGCTGCTGGAACCTCCCACCTGAACGCCCCGACTGATGGAACCTTCTGCTATCTGAACCTGGTCCAAAGCGACCCCCATGCTGATAACTATGCCCTGATGACGGGGCACTAGCTGAGGACTGAGCATATGACTGGGATGGCCATGATGACCCTCTCCCCAGGGCTGATCTCCAATCTGCAACTGAACTCCCAAGGTTGCCCGCTGGCCGGGCCCAATTACCACTATCTCTCTCCATCCTTATCTTCAAATTCCGAGCCTCTGTGGCCTGGACGAAATCCCACGATCTTCCTATAATTCATATCCGAATGCAAGGCAGCTGTAGCAGGTTCATTAATAACCAAGGGAGCAAGGACCTGAACAAACCGTCGAACTCTAGCCTCCATAGTCGGCATCAAGTGGATGGCATATTTGGACAGGCGCACGAACTCCATGTGGTACTCCCACACACTCATGTTGCCCTGCTTAAGGACCTCAAACTCTGCAACACGAGCTGCCATAGTCTCGGCAGGCAAGAAATGATCTGTGAAGGCATCAACAAACTCATCCCACTTCGCCAGAGGGCTCCCCTCCCCACGGGAACCCTCCCACATCTTAAACCACGAATATGCTGCTCCCTTTAACCGATAGTAAGCCAACTCAACCCCCTCTTTCTCTGTAGCCTTCATAACCAGGAGACTCTTGTACATTTCTTATATAAAATCCTGAAGATCTGCCTCTGGGTCGGTGCCTGTGAACTCTGGAGGGGCCAACCGCAAAAACTGGTTGACTCTGGAACTTGAAGAATCCCCTTGCTCACCAGAGGATGCAGGGAAAACACTTGATCTTTGGGCTTGGGAGGCCACTAGCTGGGTCAACATCTGAATAGCTCCCCTGAGGTCCCCATCAGAAATACCGGGACTGGAAACTAGGACTGAGGAAGGATCAGGAACATTAGCAAAAGGGATTTCGGCACTCTCCGCTGGAGCAGGAACAAGAATATTCTGGCTTGGAGTGGAGGAGTCGGGCTGGTTCGTGGTCGGGGAATCATTCATACCCGCACCACCAGCTAGAGAATTTGTGGCCACTCCTGGGGTGGCATTGGCCTCTGGGACGAGTCGAGCTCTCTTCTTGGGTGCCATTTACTGAAAATTGGGACAATGCACAAGTTAGATAAAGATGTTATCACCTTCCACTTCATCACATGATACAAAGTAATAATGAAAGGGTATTTTCCTAAATGTCCATCCAGCCCGCTAATTAAAGATGTGGTCGACAACACACAGATAAGAACTGCTCTACTAGACACGGCTCCAAGACATCCTCGGACACTTTTAAAACCTGCGGCTCTGATACCAAGTTTGTCACGCCCCAAAACCGAGGGACGAGACCGGCGCCTAACCGGATGATCCCGGTCAAGTGGACCTGGATTGCCTTTCCTACCCAACGCATCACCCCGTGTTTATAATATACAAATTTATAAATGAAATAGCAAATGGAATCAAAATATGGATTTACAACATAAGTCCACTTTCCTCTTTTATAGCTTCATCATTTGATAATCCCAAAATATACAACTAAGCATAACATTTCCAACATGGGACCACGGTTACGAATAGTTACAACTACTACCCAAATATATACAACCCACACAGTGTCTATGGAGCCTTTAAAGGTACGGAGAAGAGTATACAAACTTGCCGGCAACAAGGCCCCAGCTATACCTTTTACAACATAAGAAAAAGATAATGATATAGACTACACACAGCCCCGAGAGGAAGTGGGGCTCACCGGATCTGCTGAATGTATGAAGGGAAAACACCACTATGGGCGGTCTGAGCTACCTGCTGTGGAACCACCTACATCAATGTAAAAGATGTAGCGCTCCCGGCAAAAGGGACGTTAGTACCGTTGAATAGTACTCGTATGTATGAACAAAGTTTATTCCAAGTAGAATCAAACAGTACACAATTGGAAGACAGGCAGGGTAACCACACAAGTACCACACAGATACACAGAAAGTTACAAATGAAGATTCCATAGTTAGTCATTTCAATTATTCATCTGTTGCGGCGCGCAACCCGATCCCACCGTACCTTCACATTTTACCCTTATTACCTCTCCACCCTTATTACTTCGTGTTGCACCGTGCAACCTGTTCCCACCATACAATCACGTTTCACCCTTATTACCTCTCTACCCTTATTACTTCGTGTTGCGGCGCGCAACCCGATCCCACCGTACAATCACATTTCACAGCACAATAACCAACAATTATATCATAGGGATCTTCTATCAAGAACATAAGTTCATATCAACCAACAACTATATGAAGTCAAGGCACAATAATCCTTACCAAACAGTAATTCACATATGGTGTTGCCATCATAATTTAACTCAATTAAATCAATCCACAGTTTCTTTTCATCATTTACCACACTCGGCCCTTAGCAATTAGACACCTCCCCACATTAGAGTACATTAACATTCTTTCATTTAGTAGCACATACTTCCATATTGACATATTCAAACATTTAACGAACCTTACACATGATAGGATACGCACGAAGAATCACCCTTCACAATCACAGTTATCATGGTAATCGACTAAGAAAATCAGAGAATGAAATCTTACACCTCGGCACAACAGGAAAATCAATTCACATATGCTCAAGCAAGAATTTCATACCGTGTGCTCGGACACCAACAAGGTGACTCTACAAAGATTAAAGTTAGCCATACATACCTTGAATCGAAATTCCCCTTTAATTTTCTACCACAATTCACCGGACCTTCTAGCACCTTCAATCTAGTTCACAATGTGGTATAATTGAACTTATAATTAGGAATAATGATCATGTCTTGAACTCACTTGAGCATTCTATCAAACACTCGGTGTTCCTTTAGATTAAATGGCCATTTTTTAGTGAAATATTACTCTAACCTATTTCCTTTTACTAGATTATGACTAGTTGGTTACATGTATGCAAGACTCCTACCCCCATCTTCATGAACTCGCCCAACCATGTTTCATTTTAGCAAAATCTAGAAATTAAGGTTGATGGGGTTGAAGCTTACCTCCTGTAGTGAAGAAAATGGTATCCTATTTCATCAATTCCAGGCCTGAGTAGTGATGGAGAAACAAATTTGATGAAGTTGGAACTCTCTCTCTCTCTAGAAACCACTCTCTTCTCTCTCTAATTTATCAGAAAATAAGCTTAAAATGAAAGGGTAAGTGTTTTAATGAACTGGGGGTCAGGTATAAAAGTAGAATTTTAACAGTCCCGAAGCAGAAATGCGGTCAGGAATGCGATAGAATTCCTGCTATGCGGTCTGCATTCCTATCGCATAAATGACCCTCAAATGGGCCAAAAAGAAAAGCAGACTGCCCAGGTATGCGATCCCATAGTGCGTCGCATAACTCCCTCCGCAAAAATCAAGATGCAAGAATGCGACAACTATGCAGCCCGCATTCGTGAAATGCGATCGCATTCTAGGCCGCATAGTTGTCCTCAAAATGGACAACAAACTGTCCAAGTATGCGATTACTATGCGGTCCGCATACCTGATCTGCGATCGCATAGTGGACCGCATACCTGCGCAAATCTGGAAAATTTTATCCTTTAAGTCCTGGGGTATTTTTTACTCAAAAAGGGTCCATTTTAAGAATTTCTCCAGTTATAACAACATGGGGACCTATTTGGGCATTACTTTTAGCCATGAAATTTTACGGGACTTTACACATAATTAATATCATTGTTGTGGCGTGCAACCCTATCCCACTATAACACAGTTGCGGCGTGCAACCCAATCCACACAACATATCTGTGGCAGCGTGCCACCCGATCCAAACAACGTATCCGTGGCGGCGTGCTACCCGCTCCACACATAACAATCAATAAGGAAACATCCATTAAGCCGTTATGCTTATACTTAATAAATGCCCAAATATCAACCACAAGCACGCCAAGTGCATAATACAATATCCGGGGAGACGAATAACGCCATATGCTATAGAACTCAAGCACGACTAAGGTGCAATAAATGACCTGCATCTCGAGAGCCATCTTGCTCATATAACACCCCATGCTACACGAGATCACAACACATTTGCGAATAATCAAGCCGTCTCATAACCCACATGGCACAATAGAGTATTACATAGAATAGCTGACGACGGAAATAACATCCAACATTCGAAGACTCCCCCGTAAGCGATGCTATGCCGAATGAAGACACTCGACCTGATGTAGAGCACACATTCACATTAGACCCACCAATGGACCCCCATGCTGATTCTGATCATCCCATAATGGGACAACAACCTTTCAAGGATCCACAATGGACCTATTCTTGACACACGACCAACCGTCCAATTCTGAACAAGCTTTCACAGTCCACAACCAAATGAATAGATCATCTTTCAAGCATAAACTCTCACATTAGCAATAATACCAGAATCTATGTACTTGGTTTCAATCCTTAACAATCAAGTGACTAATATATCATGCTTATACAATTTTCCCGTGGGATATGCTCCCACGGCCTTCCGCACTAGGTAGCAAAGAATGCACCTCCATACCACCAACTGTACTAATTATGTAAAGAAAATCAAGAATCCACAAATCAATTCACAATGCCTCTTCCACAAAACACCATTCTCAGGCGACACTAAGATAATGCCAGCTTACTCTGAACATCTGAATTCTTCCCTGCTCATCCAAGCTCATTACGTTCTTATCAACACTGAGCCGCAACCTTGATCCTCAACTTCCAATTCCCCTGCCGCTCACTACACCTATCATGCCGCTATGCGAAAGTACAAGATTTCATCATAACCCCTGAACTACTAGTAGAATAAATACTTCATTGGCAATAAACCTTTCACCTACTCATTTTAGAAGACGAATCACAACACACAACCAACTTCTCATAACCGCAAAAGACATAGAACTCAAGTCGTGGTCTAATCCGCCATAACTATTCCAGGATCCATTTACACATAACAAGACCATCAGATTCAAATACCTCCAATCAATCAAATTGTGATGGCCGTCAAGCCTGCACGTACAACCACGGATCACCTATATAACTTAACACGCCGAAGAAACTGATCATTGCCACAATCATGCTGATTCAAGCCATTACTTACTTACCCTACTTCTTCTAATTTACTCTTGACTTTCCTTATAAATAATAATATCTCTATTCAAAAACATAATGAAACTTAATCAGCACTTATCCTGAATGACCCAAATCACGAGATCACATCTCTAACTGGTACACCCTTTATGAAAGGCTTTCCGTGAATCCAAAATTATTTCTCCCACTTCTCCAATACTGTCCCATATACCCGATGATAACATAAAAAATTCTCTAAATATTCTTCACAACCTGTTGCAAAATCCTGGTCTACAGCCACACAACGAACCCAAAATCCTTAGACACCGCGCTTACATTCTTGAACCCATTAGAACCGCTATTGAAAATCATCCACCATGACCTGGTCCTGAATATAACCAAATTCCAACAGTCTGTTATCACATAAACACTCCCAAAGAAAAAACCTAAAGAACTCGTTTCCATGTACATCACATCCACAAGAAGCAAAAACTCCGAGTCATCCCAAAACATGCACATGAATCGATAAGGCAAAATGTAGCATGCATTCCTCAAGTACACACCCATGCGAATTACCCCTGATGTTTTCTTTTCTTAGTCATGAATAATCCACTAAGGCACCGATAACCAGAAACCGACAAGCACACACCCATGCGATATAATCGTAGACAGTAGGCTCCCCCACTTAGCTTTAAGCTACTAGCACATAAATCCAAAACCCAAAATAACTCCCCCTTCTCGATTACCCTAACCTAACATTGTCAACTCACCGAATTCTTGCAATATAATGTTAAACTTTTCATAAAACATTCCGAATTATCAGCCACAATCGCACATTCGACCTCCTAACAGTCGCACCATATTCTTCAAGCGATCCAAGCTCACATCCCAGTACTTGCCACCCACTGTGTAGAAAGTAGAACTCTTCATAGAAACTGCATCAAGAATCAAGCAACAACTAATCTTCTCACAGGAGATAGCCCAGCTGTGGAATTCTATTTTGACATCTCCCACTGACATTGCCATGGTTATAACTACCATGAAGTCGACAAACCCCTCCTGAGCCCATACTTGTCCACCATCTGTAAAAGTCCGTTGATTCCCCATTGACATCAACTGAAAGTCCGACAATACATTCCAAACTTGAAGTCACGTTGCATCCAAAACCGATAATCAAGTTTTCACACCCTTCTTCATTTCAAGCAAACTCCTCTCTGCCATTTTCAATCTTCCTCAGTACAGTAGGTAGCCACCATCCTTTATAAAATTCGTAGACCTAGTCATTTTCCACCATGATTCCCAAATCGCTCTAAATTTTCTCAATGCACGTGGCTATTCTACCATAGAATCCATATGCTACTCTATCACTCCCACTTCGGTTAAACCATATCCTTAAGCAACTTATCAACCTCGGTTGTTCATACTTGGCCTGTTACCAATTCAATCACTGCGAGACACCTCCCACCATGTACTTCCTTCTCCTTTGCTTCCAAAATACTTCCTCAAATCATAATAAATCTTTGTAGCACCCGAACAGATAAATTTCCACCAACTCTAAGCCTCCTTAAAGATCATTTCCCTTGATCCACCAACATTGGAGGCACCGATTCGACTCTGAAGCCAACATACACCGCCATGTATGATAACCGCTGCTTAGGCACCATTCTACAACACCCAGCCTCGAAGGCAAGTCAAAGGATACCTTAACACCCATAGGCTTCAATGCGTTACAACAAGAATGACGACACCACACCCCAAATGAAAATTCCACCACACCCGAAATATCAAATCTCGCTACTCCGTCAACCAAGGCCTAAACATCCATATTCCAATTGCCTTTCCTTTACTGGAATTAAATGCCAAACCTCTAAATCATGAACCGAGAAATCCTCCTTCGAGTCATTAACTACCGCGATCCATAGATGAGAAATCTACCATTCACAACAGCACATCATAATCACAATGCATGAACATCATAACAATCTGTGCATAACCTCAAAACCATATACAATACTGATATAGGGCTCAAACGACATAACCCCTTCCACAAGACGACGATAATAACGCGCTCGAATATGCAGGGAGAAACATCCTGCACCACATCTGCAGTACCACTAAAATTCCTTGATTCCCAATGGATAGCAAGTGCTCCACGTCGTATAAGATTGAGTTGGAAAGAAATGAAGGAATAAGCTTTAATGGAATGCAATCGCACGATGCGTGATCAAAAAGGGAAGTTCTCCTTACAGCCATGTAGCCTCTCGAAGATAAGTACATACATCTCTGTACCGATTCACAAGACTCTATTAGACTCGCTCATCACTCGTGATACCCAAGTGAACCTAGAGCTCTGATACCAAGCTGTCACGACCCAAAACCCACTATGGGCCGTGAAGGCGCCCAAAGTCGCTGTTTGGCAAGCCAACGGCGAACTATCACATTAATTTTTCATTTTATTATGTTTGAAATCATAAACTTTTATTAAGTAAGTGATTTTTCACCTTTAAAATCACGGGTACATACATAAATAGTAATTAATGACAATAAAAGGTGGTAATAATATGCGAATCGGTGAGCATCAACTAGACTATCCCAAAATCCGGTGTCACAATTGCATGAAAATTTACTAAGGAGTACAACAATAATACAACATCTCTCTAGAATGTAAATAAGACAGGATAATTTATATAGTGCGATGGAGAACCTGTGGGCTGCGATACGTAGCCTACAATCAGCAATTCATCATAAAGTCTCCTCAGCAGCTGCGCTTATGCGCCAAGATGACCACCAAATAAACCTATCAGATCCTGCACATTTAGTGTAGAAGTGCAACATGAGTACGTAAATCAACGTGTACCCAATAAGTATCTAGCCTAACTCCGCATAAGTAGTAATGTGGGGTCCACATCGACACTTACTAGAGGTCCAATAAACTAATAGGACAAATCATAAGTAGATATGAAACACAACCGTAATAATGGGGTAATACTGTAATTTCTATATCTTCCAAAAATTTCCTTTAAAGATATAAATTTCTCAGTCTCATATTCTATCTTAACAACTCAGATGTTTCAAGTGTCAGTATCAAATAGATAACGAATACCATATAAAATGCCAGACATTAGTGGAACGATAATCTCGTGAATATTCGGACTGCTAGCGATATAACACACGATTATGCCGAGGTCGTAAAACCTGATTAAAAATAATATATAATCTACTGAGGGTCGACCATCACAAATCATAGATTAATCTATTATACTTCCAAGGAGTTCGGTCTACTCCAAAATAAAGGAAGAAACTTATCGAATTATGAGACACGTGCTTACATTATAGTACATGAGCATAAAGTGAATATAACCTTTACCGTTTCTCAAATAGCTTGCCAACAACTCAAGGTAATAAGGATCATGCTAATATATATATATATATATATATATATATTAGCATGATCCTTATTACCTTGAGTTGTTGGCAAGCTATTTGAGAAACGGTAAAGGTTATATTCACTTTATGCTCATGTNTATGTATGTATTTCTAAATCAATTCAATTATAAATTCAATTAATTAAGCCAGCAGAATGAGTTTAAATAATTCAAATATTACATGATAAAGTCCTAAGTCTACCTAGATGTAAACATGCATTAGCTACATACGGACTCTCGTCACTCGTGCGTACGTAGCACCCACAACTAGTATCACATAACAATTACATCACCTAGGGGGTTAGTTTCCCCCTCACAAGGTTAGACAGGAAACTTACCTCTCTCTGAAGTTCCATAACCGGCTCCAACGCCTCTCAAACACCTCAAACCAACACCCATCAATCCAAAACTAGTCAAACAAGGTGAAGATCAATCAAAATATACTCCAATGCGTATAATTTTAACAATTTATAAAAATTCTCAACTATGCTCGAAAAGTCAACAAGGTTAACTCTCGGGCTCACATGCCCAGATTCCGAATATTCTTCAATATACATCACCCATAACACCACGAACTCGAATATATAGTTTATTCCGAATTCCATGTCCAATTTCGTGGTAAAAATAAAAAAATACAAAATTTTAGGGTTTCTTCAAAATATCACAATTTCCACCAATCTCCATATTCAAATTCATGTATTTAACTCACAATGTGTAGAAACCACTTACCTCATGATTGACGATGAAAATGGCGCTTCAAAATCTCTCCAAGGTTGGCTCCCATGGAAGAAATGAAGTGAAAATGATCCAAATCTCCCGTTTTAAAATAACTGCCAGGCGTTGCCTTTCGCGATCGCGGTCTGAAGCCTTGTGATCTTTAAATAATACCACCTCTATCGTCAAAAATCCCCTACACGATCGCATCTGAAGACTCGCGGTCGCGAAGCACGACCAGTCTAACAATCGCGAGTGCGGGGCAACTTCGTGTTCGCGAAGATCAATTCCATCCCCCCTGCTTCAACACTGCGTGAGTGCGAACGTGATGGTCCAGCATAGGACACTATGTGATTGCATGTCTAAGCAAAGAGAAAATCCCATCTGCTCCCACTTACCTTCCGCAACCGTGTCTCCTTCTTCGCGATCGTAAAGAATGTTAAAGGACACCAGAAACCAGCAGCTGCAAATCACCCAAACTTGGTCTGAAACCACCCGAAAGTACTAAGGGTGTCTAACGGGTGGGCCGGGCCGGGTCGGTTACATTTTTTTTAACCGGACGGGTTGCGGTTACGGGTTCTTACCGGTTAATTGTTAACG
>MDKI01288818.1:0-38346 GCA_005239505.1 Nicotiana paniculata
TATATATATATATATATATATATATATATATATATATATATAGGGAGGAGCAATAAGGATGGATAGGTGGGAGCGGGTTGCGCGCCGCAACAAGGAGCGATAAGGGAGAATAATTATGTTTTTTTTTACTGATTTTCAAAAATAAGGATTTGAAAAACTCCAATTTTATTAAAAAGATTTTCATACTCTGAATTTTTTTACTGTGATTTAAATCGAAACTTGAAAATTTTGAGGAGTTGATTATAGCTGATATTTGAAAAAAATTATCCGAGTTGTTCTTATTTACTGTTGCAAGTTACTGGTTATTTAGTTTATTATTATTATTATTATTATTATTATTATTATTTCTTTCTTACTTTATTATATATTATTCACAGGTTATATTGTTAATGCCACGCCGTAGCCTCGTCACTACTTCGTCGAGGTTAGGCTCGGCACTTACTCAATACATGAGGTCAATTGTACTGACACTCTACTCTGCACTCTTTTGTGCAGATCCAGGTAGCAGCTAGAGTTAGGAGATTTTAGTAGCTGACATCATCGTTCGGAGACACGAGGTAGATCTGCTGGCGTCCGCAGATTCCTGTTTTATTACATTCAAAAACAGATATATAATTCTATCAGCTCGTTATTTGTAGTACTCTTAGTAGTTTGTGAATTGTGACACTAGACCCTGGGATAGTCTTATATTTATATATTTAGTTCGTGGTTCGACTTAAGTATTGATTTTTATTATTATTCATGAAGTTATTTAGTGGAAAATATTAGATTCAGTATTTATTTTTAAATTATTATATTATGTGTAAGTAAACTTTTAAAAGGAAAGATTAATTAATTTCTAACATTGTCTTGCCTAGCAAGTATGGTGTTAGGCTCCATCACGATCCCGAGGGTTGAGAATTTGGGTCGTGACACATCTATGTATATTAGCTATAAAAAGTAAATAATAAATTTGGCGGATATTTATGTAAATATTTCATAAGATTTCGGTTTCTTTATTTTATCTATGATATGACTTCTATTATAATAATTTTAAAAACTCTCTACTAAATTCAAAAATTTCTTATCTTTGTATTTTTAAAATTACATTATATTTTTAAAAATAATGCCATTCCGAATAATTTTTTTACATTTAAAAAAAAATATATTTCACGTCATACCAATTTTTTTAAATATACTTTTTGTTACACTTGAAAATCGAAATAAAAATTATCAATTTGAAACCAATATCCCTCTTGTTGAATTCGAGGAAAAAAAACCTTTCACATAATCTAATAATTCAATACTAATATTCTTCAACAAAAAAAATATTATACCCTTGCAATATTAGCTTGACTTCAACTAAATGAAGAGGTTTCAGCTTATATCCTTCAATTCCTAGAAGGTGCTAAATTGTAATATGATAACAATTTTATAGCCAAAGTTTTATGATTTGTTTGATGTCCATTTATACAAATTGACTCTTCAGACAAACATTCTTCAAAAAGAAAAAACAATAATTTTTTTGTATATTGACGAATTTTTGTGATATTTCTTTCTCCGGCATGTATCTTTATTTCATTATATATGTAAGTAAGCTTTTATTCAATTTTTAAACTCTTTTGTGTTATTTGGATAACATAGACGTATACCCTATATATTACATTTATTTAAAAAGAAATTTTCTCGGTAAATTGACCAATTCATGGCCGTCAATAATCGTATGGTCGGTAGAGCCAACCGACCAAGTTTGGACAGTATTTTCTGATCGATTTTGGTTGGTCAATTAATTTTTCCAAAAAAAAAAGATGAATTTAGTCGGTATTTTTAATTATTTAATTGAAAAATGCACCATCTGAAAATAGAACCGGGGTCTGTATTCTACCACTAGACCATTGGTGCATTTTATTTTAAGGTTGTCTTTTATTTTGTATATACTCTATAATTATATTTTCGTGCGAAAATAACCAACCGATGTTGGTCGATTTTATTAAAAAAAAAATTACCAACCGAAATCGGTTGGTTTTTTAAAATTCAGCCGAAGATTGGATGATTTTTCAAATATTAATTTTAATTTATTTTAAATGAAAAACTGCCCAAAGTTGGTCGATTTCTTGAAAAATAAATTTCGTGAAACGCAAAAATAGTTTCCCGCATTTTTGCGCCAAAAAAACTGACCAAAGTTGGTCGATTTCGTAAAAAAAATTAAAAAATAAAATATTTTAAAAAATAATTCAAGGAAGTCGGTTGGTCAACTACAATCGGTTTTGGCCGAATTCTAGTAGTGACTTTCTCCCAATTTAATTCAAGGAAGAATTCCTATACCTATAAATAGGAGTGTTTTTTCATAATGTGGTGTAAACAATAATTGTGGAATGTTTAAAAAAGTGAGGTTAAAGTTTTAAAAAAAGAAGAAAATTTGTTGAAGGAAGGTGTTTATCTTGTGGAGCTCTGGACTCAATAACTTGTCTAGAGTATGTTCGAGTTATACGACGTGATCGGACCGTAATATTCTGGGGTAGACAAGTCAACAGAATTACTATTGAACTAGCGAAGACTTTATTGCAATGGTTTGAATCATCTTAAAAGGAGCGAGATATTCGCAATTGTAATTTTATTTTCACCAACACTATTTTAATTCAAGCAAAGATAATTTTCATTCGCATCACATTTTTTCATATGCATGACTTTAAATAAAGTCAAGACAAATCATCATTTCACGTGCGACTATTTCTAAAAATACATGTGTTTACACGGTGTCAATATTGTTATGTTTCTCTCTCTCGAGTGATAAGTAGAGATGGATTTAACGATGATGATCAAATATTAAATGAAATAAAAAATAGTGTATAAAGAAGTTTTTCATAAATCAATTTGAGAAATTATTAAGTATATATTCAATTATTATAGATTCTTTTTGTTTGAAATCATGTAATATTTCAAGTTGTTTTTGTCACAAACTACATAGTTGTTATGATAGTAGTTCCAAAACTTACTTGTCTATGTAATTTCTTCTCAAAAAATGAACCAATTAAGTGTCACAAGTAACAGGAAAAATGCCATAGCCTTACGAGAGAATAGGCAAGCCGCAAGTGGCTGAGAATTGTATAAGTTTTCATTTCATACATATTTTTGCACGTATACCTTATAAATTTTCTATTAATTGTAAAAGTAGTTATTATACTATTTTTCAGGCCTTTCTTTAGACTCGTGTATATAAAGAATAGGAAATTGACGATGGTTCCTCTACAGGGGCAAGGAGGTAGCACTTAGGAATGAGGTGGAGAGGCATTTGAGGATAGAGTGAAGGACGCTCACTTCTTGCGGGCATTTGTCGGACAAAAAAACCTCCATGCTCTCCCAACCACACCTTGCGACTACCTCTGCTTTACTTGGACCAGGTCCCCTCAATCACTTCTCCATCCCCTATCTTCCGACTCTTTAGTATCATTTCAATTGTATCACCAACTGACAAACTTAAATTTAACGCACATATTCACCTTCATCTTTTTCCTCTATAAATTCCCTCTTCTTTGCATACTCATGAATGCCAGTTCTCCCTCCTCACTGAACCCCCTTTACTTCTTTTTTCTTTTTCTTTTCTAGGTTGTAGTTCATGCCTTTACCTTTCACACCCTCTCCCTGCATTTGATGAACTTTTTGTAGCGTTTCACTTTATTTTTCTACTTTCTAAACACTTTCCTTTCTTTTCCTCTCTCTCTCCTCTCTAAGGTCCATATATAGTTACTGTCCCTTTGTGATTACTCTACATTCTCTGTACCTGCAACATCACTTGTACGATGATTGAACAATAACAAATACTTCCCTTTGATTTTATGATGTATCTCCATGAACTTGCATCTTTTCTAACTGCAAATTTTAACATAGGCTATATGTACTATCTATTTATATGTGCCTAGTCCTCATGTGTCCTGTAACATCTTGTTAGCTTCAGCTCTACCTCTCCTCCTCCACCCCCCCAAAACACCATTTATATTTACTTCTTGTTGTATTTTACATTAACTCAGGGAGAAGTAGACATTTTGGTTCAAGAAGCAGATAGATATACTGAGAGGTATATTCCTTTGTTGTATAAGTATGTTTTGATTTAGTTGCACTCTATCTCTGTGTTGTGCTAATTGCAATTCTTTTATATTAGGAAAAGATCTACTTTCTAATAAACAAATGGTTATTATCTCTTTCCATCTTAAGTTGTATGTCTATTTGTTCAGAGATAACTGATATTCACTTGTATTTATTTGTCAAATTATGATCACTTCCTTCGTTCTTTTTATTTGTAGCTGAATGTTACATTATGCAGATACCTCTATAAATTAAAATAAGAGTAGTTACTGTTGTTTCTCCTTTTCCTTTTTGGCCAATAAACATTGTTGTTTCTACTTTCATTCAAAACAAGAAAGAAATTAAAAAAGAAGGTAAATGATTATGAGCAGGTTTAGATGGCAAAAGACCATAGTGGATCACCAAAGTTACACCAGCTCGAATCCAAGAGAAAACGGCTCACTTGGATCCTTGCTGTTAGTGGCCTCTGCATCTTATTCTATGTTCTAGGAGCCTGGCAGAATGCTAGACCCGCTCCATCCAGTCAATCTGAAGTATACTCCAGAGTTGGCTGTGATTCTGGATCTCCGAACCCTGATATCGCAACATCACGAATATCATCATCATCATCGTCGTCGTCACTCTCAGTCCCTCTCGATTTCGAGAGCCATCATCAGTTAGTGGTCAACAACTCTAAGTCATCAGAAAACTTTTCACCCTGTGATATGTCCTACAGCGAATACACACCATGTCAAGAGCCACAGAGGGGTCGAAAGTTTGACCGTAATATGTTAAAGTACAGAGAGAGACATTGCCCAAGCAAGGAAGAGCTTATCCGTTGTCTTATACCTGCTCCACCCAATTACAAGATTCCCTTCAAATGGCCTCAAAGTAGAGATTATGCTTGGTTTGCCAATATTCCACATAAAGAGCTTAGCATTGAGAAAGCTGTTCAGAATTGGGTCCAAGTGGAAGGTGATCGTTTAAGATTTCCAGGAGGTGGCACCATGTTCCCGCACGGAGCTGATGCTTACATTGATGATATAAGTGAGCTGGTTCCCCTTACTAGTGGAGCCATTCGGACAGCAATCGATACAGGCTGTGGTGTAAGATTATGCCTCTTTATTACATTAAGGATTTTCCTACTTCTTTATTGGAACAATTTGGTATTTGTTGCTTAAATACCTAATTATATACTTATGCAATTAGTACTAAAAACATTTTAAACCTCAATGTCATAAAAGGTTGCAAGTTGGGGTGCTTATCTGCTGAAGCGGGATATAGTAGCCATGTCTTTTGCTCCAAGAGATACACATGAAGCACAGGTCTGGTTTGCACTGGAAAGAGGAGTTCCGGCAATGATTGGTGTTATGGGTTCTCAGAGACTTCCATATCCAGCTAGGGCTTTTGATATGGCTCATTGTTCTCGTTGCTTAATCCCATGGAACAAGTACGGTAAGGTGTTATTAGACCATATATATGTCAGGCAAAATTGATGATTAGATGAGCTACATATGTAAATAGTCGAAATCCTCATCCTTGTATCATTTTTTTTTACAGATGGGTTGTACCTTATTGAAGTTGACAGAGTTCTACGGCCAGGGGGTTATTGGGTACTTTCAGGCCCTCCTATCCGCTGGAAGACATACTGGAGAGGTTGGGAGAGAACCCAAGAAGATTTGAAGCAAGAGCAAGATTCCATTGAAGACACTGCGAGGCGACTTTGCTGGAAAAAGGTGATCGAGAAGGGTGACCTAGCTGTGTGGCAAAAGCCTCTCAACCACATTGAATGCACCAAAAGCAGATCATCTTCTCATAAGCCACATATCTGCAAGTCAGGCAACGGTGATGCAGCATGGTACTTTCTCAATCTCTATAAAGTGACCGATACTATAATATCTAAACCATTATGAAGAATTAATTATTCCAGTTTGACCTCGCTATATCATTACTCAAATAAGGTACCAAGACATGGAAGCATGTATCACGCCGCTGCCAGAAGTAACCAACTCGGATGAAGTCGCAGGTGGTGCATTAGAAAAATGGCCAGAGCGAGCATTTGCTACTCCTCCTAGGATTAGTAGTGGTTCAATACCAAGCATCACAATAGAGAAATTTCAAGAGGATAATCAGGTATAGAATAGGGATTCATCATGAATTCAAATGGAGAAATATGGTCAGTAAGGATTCATATACCCGTCCTAAAACTTGTTTGAGACTGAGCCATACTTTTGTTTTTGTTGTTGTAATCAGGTATGGAACGAACGGGTGTCATACTACAAACGCCTAATTGGTCTCTTACCTCAAGGACGATATCGTAACGTGATGGACGCGAATGCTTATTTGGGTGGATTCGCAGCAGCTCTTTCGAAATATCCAGTTTGGGTAATGAACGTGGTTCCTGCCAATAATGACCCCGACACTTTGGGTGTGATATATGAACGAGGCTTCATTGGCACATACAATAATTGGTGTGAAGCTTTTTCAACGTATCCACGAACATATGATCTCATCCATGCTGGTGGTTTGATCAGCTTATATCAGGACAGGTAAAATGCTCATGAGTCCCAGTACTATCGATGTATTTCTGTTGTCGTGTATTATTGATTTGTTTGTGTATGTTAATTTTTTTTATGAAGATGTGATATCACCTACATTCTCCTTGAGATGGATAGAATCCTGAGGCCTGAGGGTACTGTTATATTCAGAGATGTAGTGGAAGTCCTAGTGAAAATCAAAAGTATAGCAGACGGCATGAGATGGCAAAGTCGCATTGTAGACCATGAGAGTGGACCATTTAACCCAGAGAAGATTCTTATTGCCGTGAAAACTTACTGGACTGGTGAAGCTAAGCGGGAATAAAGCTTCTAATTGACATATTTTTCTTTCTTCAAGTCAGAAAGAAGGATGTTTGCGGTTATTAAGTTTCTCAGTTTAGCAACACAATTGTTATTGCTTCTAGCTAGTTGGAAATGATTTACTTGGAGAATAGAATAGATGATGCTCATAATCATTGGTCTTGTGCAATTTTCTTTCTTCTTATATTATTATATAATACGAAGAGTCAAATAAATGGTGAGATAAATTTTACAAAGTTATTGGGTTACTGAGATAGATTGCGATGTGTGGCCTCAACACATAGAGCGCAGAAGGGATTTGGACTTGGCTTTTGGGACCGAAACATCTCCAATTTCGAGACAATAACCAGGACATTTTCATATAAGATGTGTGCGACAGATGTGCCTCTCAACAAATACATCACTTACAAAGAGTTGACATTACAATAAATCTTTAGCAAGCTACTCATAATTAATGACGCATACACATTGTAGATCAGTATCACTTGTTGAGCAATTCGGTTTCTTAATGAAATAACTGATGAGAAGTTTTTCGTCATTACTATATCTGTCTATATGAGATGTCTCAATTTTTTGCATTATAAACCTGAAGTCTCCCCCTTCTCATAACAGAGTCAGAGAAATTCGGTTTCTTAATAATTGTATTTTGTTGCACAAAAACTATTAATCATTACAGAAACGTAAACAGATGAGTAGCCTTTTTGTGACTTGTTTCTATTATTATATTTCTAATTGTTCAATGGATTGTCTTTAGTTATTTCAAATTATGAAAAGACCTAAGAGCATTTTAAACTAACGCATCAATATATAATTGTTCCTGATCACCAATGAAGTTTAACTAATCAGATCAGATTTGTTTTAATTTCTCCATTCACTAAATAGCCTTATCAATCAATTTTCTCTCTCTTATTAAAACCACTCTTCGCAGCTCCATCAACACATGCTCAATCTTTTATTTTTGAAAATCAAATTTGGAGAACGTGCTTATTATATTTGTAGGCTCATGGCCAACTGGACCTTAGTTTCATAGCATGCATTCTTATTCGTACACAATTTATTCACAGTCATGCACCTGATCGTGAAGCTCTACGATGAATTGAGCAGGGATATGCTTTACTAGCTCTAGAAGGACACAAGTGGGAAATTCTAACCAGATTTAAAAAAAAAACAACAACAAATTCCATGTTGCTTCAATCACAGAGACTCTCTCAAATATTTGCAAACTAAAATGTGCTAGTTGAGGTTCGAACCTTTGACCTTCTAGAGCAAAAACAAAAACATAACCAACAAACAAACATATAATTTATGTCAAGTGATGTTATTTTTTTCTACTTATCCGTTTCATCACAGTATTAATACATATGTTTAGTAAAGTTTTTCGCGTGCCACTGCTTCATCAAATGTACCTCTGTCCCTGGTCGCAGGTAAAAAAATATTTTAGCGTTGGATAGGCGGACCCAGGATTTGAGTGCAATGGGAGCACATCGTCTTTAGATATGCCAATTACTAAAGACAAATTTGGGCATGTAACCTTTTAAAAATTTGGCGATTATAATAATTTATCAACAAAGTATAAATTCTCAACCGCCAGTATCAAAAAGGAGAAGGGTTTGCAATTTACTATTTGTAGAGATAGGAGCTACGGTCTAAAGCTTTTGATTTTGAGGGAAGAACTTGAAAAAGAATAACATTAATAAATTAATTTTATGATCAAGTATTAAATGACAATTGAATTTTAAAAAATAAAATAAAACAAATGAATCAGTTGACTACTAAGTAAAATAATAATTGAAATCAATAAAGTACAAGAAAAATCTAAAAAAGCAAAAAATAAGATTCTATACTGAACAGGAAGCTTTCAGCAGTACACTCAACCAACTCTATCATGCGATCTGTCATGGGCGGCTTTCCAGCCGTGCCCCATGACTCCTTGGACGACCTAGCAAGCCTCCCAACGCCTAGCGTCACGGACGACCCCGTGGTCTTGGTCGCGGCAAGTGACAAGCGCGCATGGGCCTCTATCGCCCCACCGATTTTCCTCGCTAGCGCCCAGCCACAAGCAGCTGCCAACAGCACCGCACGCGCAGACAATGCCGCGCGCGCAGATCGTGATGTCTGAGACAAAGTTGCTGACAACGGACCTGTTTCTACCTCTGCAGAAAACTAAGTCCTTTTTCCTTGTATTACTAGAGTAGTTTTATTCCATGTACTTTCATTATGTTTCTCTAGCGTAGTTTTGTCTATTCCTGTAACGTTGGTTTATTTTTTTTAAGCATTATTAAGGGGGATCAAGCAATTAAAAACTTTCTAGCAAGCAATTCTCTGTACTGGTGTCTCTCCCCCTCGACACCGCGTTGCCTTCTTTTGTAATAGCTTTCATTAATGCAATCAAGCTTTTATTCAATTCTCATTAATGTTCTCTCAATTGTTGGCATTGGTTTTCACGCACGGCACAGACAATCTCGTCTAACATGCGGAGGGGACCTCACTTGGCGGACAACAACCACACTGACATCGGTTGCTTAGCCTTACATCGCCCTTCCAAAGAATCTCAGGAAGGCGCCGCGTAACAGTTGGTATCAGAGCCTAGGCTCGACATCGGACGAGGGAACGCATTGGCATTACCACCATTTCTTACCATGGTGAATTATGGGGATCGCATTGCGGCCCTTGAGGAGACGATTGGCGTACTACGGCCCATCGTGGATACGGCGACGGAACTGAAAACCAGCCTAGTGCAAAGGTTGGACGACCTGGATCGCAGAATGGCCCAGGTCGAAGTTCATATAAAAAACATCAGTCGCGACTCTGAAGGAGACCGGCAAACGGCAGCTACTGAGGCAGCCAAAATTTTTAATAAATTCGAGGGCCTCCAACAGGAGCGCGCCGAGGATTTAGCCCACAAGACAGACAAGATGACTGCCATGCAGCAAACTATCGACGACTTGAAAGGCCAGCTCAATGTTGTCAATGTTGCTCTACAAGGCTTGCTTCGAGGCGGTCGAAATCCAATTGGGGGTGCTGCGAACCTCGCCCCCTTGGCACAGAAGCTGAAGATTCCTGAGCCAAATCCATACAGTGGGGCTAGGAATGCTAAAGAAGTGGAAAATTTCATCTTCGACATCAAACAGTACTTCGATGCCGTGGGAGGCCTAGAAGAAGCCAAAAAGGTAGCAACTGCTGCCATGTATCTTCAGGGTGATGCTAAGCTCTGGTGGCGAGTGAAGTACGAAGCCATCAGGGCCGGTGAAGATGCTCTGGAGACATGGGCGGAACTGAAGGCAGCCATACGCCTACATTTCTTCCCCGAAAATGTTGAGTACAATGCAAGGAGGAAACTACGGGAGCTCCGCCAGACCAAGTCAGTGCGAGACTACGTGCGAGAATTCTCTGCACTTATGCTGAATATCCGCGACATGGGGGACAAAGACAAGCTCTTCTCATTCCTGGAAGGGTTGAAACCTTATGCCCGCATGGAGCTGGAAAGACAGAGGGTGGATACCCTACCCAAGGCAATCCAAGCAGCAGAATGCCTTGGGGACTATCAGATGGAAACTCGGAAGGATATGCCACAGCCGCCTGTCCGAGCGGGTTACAAAGGGAGCCAATCCAACAATGGTGGCCCTAACAGAAGTGGGGGAGATCGGAGTGCAGGAAAATCTAAGGCTCCCTCCTCAGGAAGCAACAGTGCTGCATCAAACAACAATGACCGAGGGAGAAAGCCCCCTTCAGGATGCCGTCATTGCGGCGGACCGCATTGGAATAATGAATGTCCACATGCACAGACGAATGCCCATCAAGCTTATGATGAGGGGACGGATGATGAAGCAGATGATGATGAATAGACCGAAGCAGTCGATGCCTTCAATGCAATTGTTGGTTCTGTTTCAGAGGCATTAGCGGGAACCAATGCTGGTAACCGCAAGAAAAAGGACCCCAACCCAATTGCCAAGAAGGGGAAAAAGAAGACGAATAAAGGGACTCCTCCTAAGCAAGAGAGTACCTTAGTGTTCGTTGAATTGAGGGTAAACGGAAAACCATTCGGGCGATGATAGATACAGGTGCTACTCATAACTACTTGGCACCGCATTAGAATAATGAATGTCCACATGCACAGACGAATGCCCATCAAGCTTATGATGAGGGGACGAATGATGAAGCAGATGATGATGAATAGACCGAAGCAGTCGATGCCTTCAATGCAATTGTTGGTTCTGTTTCAGAGGCATTAGCGGGAACCAATGCTGGTATCCGCAAGAAAAAGGACCCCAACCCAATTGCCAAGAAGGGGAAAAAGAAGACGAATAAAGGGACTCCTCCTAAGCGAGAGAGTACCTTGATGTTCGTTGAATTGAGGGTAAATGGAAAACCATTCGGGCGATGATAGATACAGGTGCTACTCATAACTACGTGCGAGAATTCTCTACACTTATTCTGAACATCCGCGACATGGGGGACAAAGACAAGCTCTTCACATTCCTGGAAGGGTTGAAACCTTATGCCCGCATGGAGCTGCAAAGACAGAGGGTGGATACCATACCCAAGGCAATCCAAGCAGTAGAATGCCTTGGGGACTATCATATGGAAACTCGGAAGGATTTGCCACAGCCGCCTGTCCGAGCGTGTTACAAAGGGGGCCAATCCAACAATGGTGGCCCTAACAGAAGTGGGGGAGACCGGAGTGCAGGAAAATCTAAGGCTCCCTCCTCAGGCAGCAACAGTGCTGCATCAAACAACAATCACCGGGGGAGAAAGCCCCCCTCAGGATGCCGTCATTGCGGCGGACCGCATTGGAATAATGAATGTCCACATGCACAGACAAATACCCATCAAGCTTATGATGAGGGGACGGATGATGAAGCAGATGATGATGAATAGACCGAAGCAGTCAATGCCTTCAATGCAATTGTTGGTTCTGTTTCAGAGGCATTAGCGGGAACCAATGCTGGTATCCGCAAGAAAAAGGACCCCAACCCAATTTCCAAGAAGGGGAAAAAGAAGACGAATAAAGGGACTTCTCCTAAGCAAGAGAGTACCTTGATGTTCGTTGAATTGAGGGTAAACGGAAAACCATTCGGGCGATGATAGATACAGGTGCTACTCATAACTACTTGGCCTCAACTCAGGTGGAGCACCTTGGGATAGTTGTGGGAAAGGGCCGGGGTCATGTCAAGGCTATCAACTCACCTCCTCAGCCAGTGGGTGGAATAGCAAAAGAAGTACTGGTGAAGATGGGGCCTTATGAAGGAAAGTTCACCTTGCGCGTGGTGATCATAGATGACTTTGAGCTGATAGTGGGACTGGAATTCTTGAGGCAGACCAACACCATACCCGTACCATATGCGGACATGCTTCTGATGATGGGGGTAAGCGGGGCCACACCCTGTATTATTCTGTGCATATCCATGAAGATGGCCGCTGAGAACATCTCGGCCTTGCAACTAAAAAAGGGGGTCAAGAGACATGAACCTGCTTTTCTGGCTACCCTATGTATTGAAGAGGTAGAACGCTCATCAGGACCACTTCCTACACCCGTAAAGGAGCTACTATTCGAAGATGTCATGCCACAGGAAATGCCGAAGCGACTTCCGCCTAGGCGCACTGTGGACCATGAGATTGAGTTGGTGCCGAGTGCGAAGCCACCTGCCCGGGCGCCTTACATAATGTCACAACCCGAACTCACCGAGCTTCGGAGACAATTGAGGAAAATGCTAGACACAGGGATTATTGTACCCTCTAAGTCCCCGTATGGGTCCCCTGTGCTTTTCCAGAAGAAACATGATGGTAGTCTACGCCTATGCATGGATTATCGGGCGCTGAACAAAATTACTGTGAAGAACAAGTATCCTATTCCGCTCATGGCAGACTTGTTCGACAGATTGGGGAGTGCTAGTGTTCACAAAAATTGACCTGAAGACAGGGTACTGGAAGGTTCGGATTGCTAAGGGTGATGAACACAAGACGACTTGTGTGACAAGATATGGGGCGTTCGACTTCCTAGTTATGCCGTTCGGCTTGACTAATGCCCCAGCCACATTTTGCACCCTAGAGAACTAGGTCTTCCGAGAGTACATTGATGAATTCGTGGTGGTCTATTTGGATGATATTGTGGTCTATGGTAAGACACTGGAAGAACACCTGGAGCACTTGCGGAAGGTCCTAGCCCGGTTGCGGGAGCATGAGTTGTACGCAAAGCTATCCAAGTGCTCCTTTGCTAAAAAATAGATCGACTTCCTTGGGCATGTCATTGAGGAAGGGCGGATCAAGATGGACCAGCAAAAGATCCAAGCCATCACAGATTGGCCGCCACCCAAGGATATCCATGCCTTGAGGGCATTCCTTGGCCTATGAAATTTCTATTGGCGATTTGTGAAGAACTCTGAACTCCTCAAGAAGGTCACGCCTTGGGATTGTGGTCCTAGGCGAGTGGAGGCCTTCAATGCATTAAAAGCGGCTATGTCTAGTAGCCCTGTCTTGGCCCTTCCTGACTTGGCCAAGCCCTTCCAGGTACAAACAGATGCTTCCGACTATGCTCTTGGCGTGGTCTTACTACAAGACGGGCATCCCGTAGCATACGAGAGCCGAAAGCTTAAGGATGCAGAGTGGCGCTATGCCGCCCACGAGAAAGAATTATTGGCTGTCGTTCATTGCTTACGCCTTTGGAGGCATTATCTTCTTGGATCGCCTTTCTTGGTCGAGACAGACAACACCGTTTTTAGTCATTTCATGACCCAGCCAAAGCTGAATGGCCGCAGGCCCGATGGCAGGAACTCCTAGCGGAATTTAACTTCAACCTAGAGTACCGAAGTGGGAAGTCTAATCATGTGGCTGATGCACTCAGTCGCCGAGCGTACCTAGCATCGGTGTGCCTACTCGCCACCCTAAGGGGGAGCGAAGTATCCACCACCATTAAAGACCAGATACATGATCTACTCATCAAGGATCCCACTGCACAGTATTTGGTTGATCTAGTAGGACAGGGCAAGACTCGCCAGTTCTATATGGAGGATGGTTTCCTGAAGGTAAAAGAGAACCGACTTTATGTTCAAAAGGAGGGGATCTGAGAAGAATTATCTTGGCGGAATGTCATGACACTCTATGGGCCGGCCATCCCGGCGAAGAACGCACCATGGAATTGCTTCGCCGTGCATATTATTGGCCCCAAATAGGCGACGATGTCGCGCAATATGTGAGAACTTGTCTAGTATGCCAGAAGGACAAGTCCGACCGCTTGACACAAGCGGGACTCTTGGAACCTCTAGCTGTTCCAAAGAGACCTTGGGAAAGCGTGTCGCTGGATTTCATCACTGGCTTGCCCAAGGTTGGAGATCTCACAACTATATTGGTTGTGGTGGATCGGTTTTCAAAGTATACCACCTTCATTGCAGCACCTCAATATATATCAACAGAGGATACAACTCGACTCTTCTTCTCTCATATCGTCAAATATTGGGGCCTGCGCAAAGACATTGTTAGTGATCGCGATTCACGCTTCACTAGCAACTTTTGGACCCAATTATTTAAGTTCCTCGGGTAAAAATTGAGTCACAACTCAAGTTTTCATCCACAATCCGATGGCCAGACGGAGCGGTTCAATGGCATGTTGGAGGAATATCTCCGCCATTTTGTTACCGGATCGCAGAAGAATTGGGTGAAGCTCCTGGATGTTGCCCAACTGTGTTTCAATTCACAAAAGAGCTCCAGTACAAACAAAAGCTCTTTTGAAATTTTTACCGGGCAACAACCGCTACTCCCACACACCGTGAATGCACCAAACATGGGGAAATCTCCTCGTGCTACTAGCTTCTCGACAGAATGGAAGCAGAATATGGAGATAGTGCGGAGCTATTTAGTTAAAGCCCAAAAGAGAATGAAGAGGCATGCTGATCAGAATCGTCGCTTTGTTGAATACCAAGTAGGAGACAAAGTGATGGTCAAAATCCCAAAGCGGTACTTATTTGCAGGGGTCCATGACCCTCGCCTGTTGCAAAAATATATTGGGCCTTTGTCCATTGAAAGACGCATTGGGAAAGTTGCATACCGGGTGGATAGCCCAGCTTGGTAGAAAATCCATCCCGTCTTCCATGTCAGTCTATTGAAACCTTTTCGGGAAGACACGGAGGATCCTTCACGGAGCCAACTCACAATACCCAGTATTCTAGGCCCCGGTTCTACCGGGAAAAGGCGGGCTGAAGCTATTCTTGATGACCGGGTAATTCATGCCTCCAGGAAGGATCACCAAGAGTTCTTGGTAAAATGGCAAGGGTGTGATGCAGAGGAGAACACTTGGGAGAGGGGAACAAACCTCAAAGCCTACAAGAGCCTCATTGAAGATTATTTGGCAAGTAGGGCGCCGAGGACGTCGCCAACTCAGGTGGGGGAGAATGTCATGGGCGTCTTTCCAACCGTGCCCCATGACCCCTTGGACGCGCCCCGTGGCGTCCTAGCAAGCCTCCCAACGCCTAGCGCCACGGACGGCCCCGTGGTCTTGGCCGCGCCAAGTGACAAGCGCGCATGTGCCTCTATCGCCCCACCGATTTTCCTCGCTAGCGCCCAACCACAAGCAACTACCAACAGTGCCGCGTGCGCAGACAATGCCGCACGCGCAGATCGTGATGCCTGAGACAAAGTTGCTGACAACGGACCTGTTTCTACCTCTGTAGAAAACTAAGTCCTTTTTCCTTGTATTAGTAGAGTAGTTTTATTCCATGTACTTTCATTATGTTTCTCTAGCGTCGTTTTGTCTATTCCTGTAACGTTGGTTTATTTTTTTTAAGCATTATTAGAGGGGATCAAGCAATCAAAAACTTTCTAGCAAGTAATTCTTTGTACTGGTGTCTCTCCCCTTCGACACCGCGTTGCCTTCTTTTGTAATAGCTTTCATTAATGCAATCAAGCTTTTATTCAATTCTCATTACTGTTCTCTCAATTGTTGGTCATTGGTTTTCCCGCACGGCACTGAAAATCTCGTTTAGCGTGCGGAGGGGACCTCACTTGGCGGACATCAACCACCCTGACATCGGTTGCTTAGCCTTACGTCGCCCTTCCAAAGAACCTCAGGAAAGCGCCGCGTGACAGATCTTTTGTGACTTTGAGGGTCCAATAAAATATTAAAGGGGTCCTCCATGCATATACCTACATACACAAAATATATATTCAGTGACTTTGTCAAGGTCAACGAGTTCCGATAACTCCTACTCTTGACGTAGGTCCGCCCCTGCTTGGGGACAAGTAAATCTATAATCTAGTAGTTTATTTGCTTACCTTGAGCACAAAATCAATTATCAGTCAAGAACCAAGCTGACAACCATATTTAATTTGTCTCTTTTCTTTAGGCTCCTAGTTCTTTTGTGGTGAGAGGAGATGATCTAATTACTTGTGGCGATGAATTTTCTGTTAATTAGCAAGGGGAAAGGAGAGTATATACTCATTTCATTAATTCTGCATCCTCGTGACATCATAGTTCCTGCATGATGGAGAAGATGGAATTGGTTCATGGATTTTCCTTCATTTTCTTTCGCAAGATTTCTCTCAGAGCCCACATGGAAAGGTCATATTCTATCCAGTAAGGCCAATTCTTCATAACCCTTGATAAGTCTTTATGAAATAACTCCTATAAGAAAAAATACGAGTAGCAGAAAGATGCAATGAATTTCCAAACTAGTTTTTGGAGTGAGAAGGACAAAGTTAAAAAGAAAAAGGAACCTAAAGGAAAAAAAAGAAAAGAGAAGAGAACTGCCAAGCCCGTTGGAGTAAATTGATAGATAGTCACTTTCCAGAGTGCTAATTAAAATTCAACCACGGTTTTAAAACTATTCAAAGTTTAGCCGCTTCTTAATACGAAAACAATATTTGAAAAATAATACCCATGTGAAAATTCATGGAATTTGAACCTTTATCTCAGTTAAAAATTTCCTAGAGTTCGAGTATATTTTGTTGAATTTAAATATAACTTATTCGAAACTCTTACATGTGAAACTTCATCTCGGCCTTTTAAGAGGCTAGAGCAGCTGGTATGAGCTATAGCACACAAAAATTTAGGAATCGGATGGAATTTTAGTTTTATGGTTCTAAAACGCCAAAAAATGTAGAAAGATCATGTCGATGCGATAACTATTATTTCTTAGGTCATTTTTTATGGTTCGGCAAATTTTTTTGGTGATTCGGGTCCGGTCGCCCGGATACATACAGATGGCGTGGGCTATGCACATGAAAATCAGAAAATCGGGTGAATGTTAAGTTTTATGGCCCTATAATGCAAAAAACGAGGAACGGTCATGGCGATGCGATGACTATTACTCCGTTTTTGATGGGTCGATAAAATTTTAGGCGATTCGGATCTGATCGCCCGGATCCATGCAAATGACGTGCTATAGCACACGAAAATTTAAGAATCGGGCGGGATTCAAAATTTATAGCCCTAAAATGCCAAAAAATGAAGGTTGATCACGGCGAGGTGGTGAACATTGTTCCTTAGGTCGTTTTTGATGTGCCAAATATTTTTAGGCGATTAGGGTCCGGTCCCCCGGATATATACAAATACCTGGGCTATAGCATACGAAAATCTAGGAATTAGACAGAATTCCAGTTTTATGGCACTACAATGCCAAAAATGAGGAACGGTCATGGCGAGGCGATGACTATTGTTCCTTAGGTCGTTTTCAATGATCCAATAAAATTTTAGGTGATTCAGTTCAGGTCGGCCGAATGCATGCAGATGGCATGAGAATTGGGCGAAATTCAAGTTTTATGGACCTAAAATATTAAAAAACGAGGAATGGTCATTGTTGATATCCAATTTTACATTCTTATATCATATAAGAAACTATATTACCCACAATGTTTAAGGGTTTGATATAATTACATTTAGTATACCTAATTACCTATTATATACCATTTGTGTATTAACTCTAGATTAAATGATCCATATATCCCTCCTAAATCAATGGTACCGTATATTCCACAGAATCCCCCTCCTCCCACAATTATCTCTCCCAAACCCACACCCTCACCCACGTATCACCCCCCTCCCATGTTTCTTTCCCATTTTTTCCTTTGTTTAAACCAGAGAAACGTTGTCATATTTCTGAATAGAAAACACACACACACCATAAAGAAAAAAAAGTCGTCAATTCTTGAGATGGCAAAGGCTATATTGACTTTTGTTTTTTCTGTTTAGCCTAATTTTTTGCAATTTTATCCATATGGGAAGATGTGTTGAAGTGGAAAAACAAAATGTAATTGGGACAAAACAGCAAGTGCCACAAGGATGCAACAATGCAGCAGATTGTGTCTCTTTCCGTAAAATTATTGGTTTTCAAAGTTGTGGATGTGATGCCAACAAGCATTGTTGTTGCATTATTCCACCCCCTAGTGTTTAAGTAGCAATTATCTGGAATTTTTTCGTTTTTTTCCTAGGTTTACTTTGGATGTTTTTTTATTTATATGAAATGTGAAAATTTTTATATTTTAAAAAAGAAAAAATCAGAGAAACGTTTATTTCCCATTTCAATTGTAGCATAATTGGAATTTTCGACATAATTGCGTTTGTTGCAGAAGATTTGTAGAAGTTTTAGTCGTTTTTGATTTGTGAAAACAGAAAACAAAGCATCTACAATCAGAATACAAATAATCTACAATTTATCTACAAAATATCTACAAACTGAGTACATTGAATTTTAATATCCCAATTCCCATTCATTTGTAGCTTAATTGGGATTTTTGAAATAATTGCGCTTTTTGCAGAAGATTTGTAGAAGTTTAGTCATTTTTAATTTGTGAAAACAGAAAACAAAGCATCTACAATCAGAATACAAATAATCTATAATTTATCTACAAAATATCTACAAACTGGGTACATTGAATTTTAATATCCCAATTCCCATTCAATTGTAGCTTAATTGGGATTTTCGACATAATTGTGTTTTTTGCAGAAGATTTGTAGAAGTTTTAGTCGTTTTTGATTTGTGAAAGCAGAAAACAAAGCATCTACAATCAGAATACAAATAATCTATAATTTATCTACAAAATATCTACAAACTGGGTACATTGAATTTTAATATCCCAATTCTCATTCAATTGTAGCTTTCTTGGGATTTTCGACGTAATTGCATTTTTTGCAGAAGATTTGTAGAAGTTTTAGTCGTGAATGAAATTCCAATCCATGTAAAGAGGAAAAATAGAGCAAAAGAGAAAAATACTTTGATTTTATTTTACCTAATTCTCCAAGAATAGAAGGATTGTGTTTCCTTTAATGGTGAGATTAGAACTTACAGCAACTTACACTTGAAATTTCAATCCTAAGGACGAAGAAAGTAGATCTAGTACCTAAGTGTTGTTCACTATACACTCTTTTATGCCCATAAGAAAAAGAAAATCAGATAAATAATAGTAGGCAACCCTTTTCATAGGTATGAAGTTTGAATGCTAATATAACTTTTTCCATCACAACATGACCACAGTTATTCCAACTTGAACTTCGACCTCGTGCAAAAACATGAGCAACACAAATTTGCGTTTGAAAATATTTGAAAGAATCTTTAATTCCTCAATATTAGCGCGCCTAAATAAGGAATTCTACTGCTACAATGATTCCTTATTTAATAAAATATTTGGAAGAATATTTACTTCCCTAATTTTAGCGGCCTAAATAGGAAGACTACAACTACTAAGATTCCGAATTTAATGAATTGTATATTTTTTGTAGAAAAACTATTAAAAGGGCAGGTAATTTCCAAAACATGAACATATTTGGTAATATAGTTTCCTATATGGTATAGGAACGAAAATGTCCCTATTTTTAAATGCATATATACCTTCAAAACTATGCATTAGCATCATATGATATTTTTTCATAATTTCGACATTTTAAGATTAATTTATCCCAGTATTGTATTTATATAAATAATTACAAAATTGCATCACAAATGACTTTACAACATTTCATGATTTAATTTTGCTATCTATGGTCATATTAAGCTCGAAATATTTGTATAAATAGCCACATTTACATTTTTGGGTTACAATTGCAATAACTTTGCAATTATAGCCCATGCGTAAATTATTGCATTATTTTACCAGAAAATGGCTCATTGTATTTTTAAAAATATCAAAAAATTATTTCTACGCATAAAAATCATTTTTTATCATTTATTAACTATTTTTACAAATTATTTTATCAATTAAATGGGTATTTAACAAATAGCCCTATTTAATTTCTTCAATTTTCGGACCTAACCCTTCAAACATTAGCCCAAACCCCTTTTAAATACCAGCCCAATTTCACCTTAAGCCCAATCTGCACCTACCCGACCCAAACCCCCATCGAATCGTGAACGATCCATAATAAACCTTACCATTTTAATTCACAACCAACCCTAACCCCCCCTCACTTTTCATTTTCCGCCGTCCCAGTTTCCCTAACCTCTCAATTCTCTCTCAAGCTCACCCTAACACTAGTCACTGTCACCGGCAAAAAACTTCCCCCTTTATGACGTTTCTATGCCTTCTCCGGCCAGACCTGGTCTTCTACACGCCATGGCTATTCGATTTCTTAGATCCTTGAGAGGATCTCGATGAACCCCAACTGGTTCTGGTTTGAAACTTTGTTTATCAGCCCGTCTCAGGCCATTTTTTCATTTGTGAGTAAAACTTCTTCTTGTTTATTACAGACTTATGGGTTCTTGACCTATTCTCTCATCTCTATTACTTTTCTGGAAACCCTAGTCCGTTATCGTCGATCCATCTCAGATCTGTATAGATCTGGGGTGATTCGAGCACTTTTACGTGTTTTCCTTTAAAAATCTCCTGTTTAATTAACTATTCCAACTTTTTATCACTCTTCCTAAGCTAGGGTTCATCCCAAACTGTTTTTAAAGATTTTTCTGAATTCTCAATGTTTAGGTATTTGTTTCTTCATTGTTTTGACTGATTTTCATACGCGTGTTCAAACCCTAGTCGATTGTGATGTACTGGTTTTCTTCAACTTCTGTTTTGATATTTTTTTGATACCAGTCGTATTACTTTGCTCTATTTTTTGGACTTAAACATTGTTCCTTGTTAAATCCGATATTTTGTGGTTTTTCCCTAATTAACCTCTATTAGGGTTCGAACCTGCTCTTTCCGGCTAAGTTCTATGTTTCTGGGAGGTTTTACTTAGTCTAATTTCTATTTATGGAAGTTGAGTAATTCTTTCCGAAAACCAATGTTATTTTGAAAGTTTTGCTGATTGCTATACTCCATTAGAGATTCGTATGCATAAATCTTGTTTGTTTCCTTGTTTATGAACTTAACTGGCCGTCTATGCCTTAACTGATTGCCCGTATAATTTTGTGATTGTACTGATCCTTTATTTAGTATGATTGGAATTCTTGCCTTAATTAAACTCCCATGTTATTACCGTTTGACCAATTACCCCTAATTAGGGGAGGTCTATTCCGAACCCTTATGTGATTGGATTATGTGACTCTATGATTTTCTTAATTGACTGAATGTCGATTCCTTTACCTTATTTGTCCTACTCTTAAACTGCTATATATACACTCTTGTTTTTTCTCTCAAGACACGAACAATTAGTTCAGAATACACACACACTCTCAAATTCTATCTTCTTTCTCTGCTACTTATGCTAACTTTTGATCTAGCAGGCTGAAAGCCAAGGCTAGACAGTGGAACTCTACTTGCTTTACATTCTGCACTTTGCTTCCTCAACTGGTATGTCTCTAGTTCAATTCTAAAACTCAACTTTATGTCTTCCTTTATGTAAATCCATGCGTATTCCTGCACTAGTTTTTAAATTGTCTTCCTGTTTATTGCTTTGCCCAGTATGTTTAAGTTTTACCCTCTCCAATTCAAGTCTCTAATCGAGCATGTCTAGATCTTATTTGTCTTGTTTGCATGTTTGCTCAGTTCCTGTTTACTCCCCTCAACTAGTATGCTCATGTTAGTGTCTTAGACTCCTAATGTATTTGATTGATCCTAATTGGTATGACGAATGCATCCCTGTCTTCAACATGACTATTCCCACGTTCTGTCTCTATGTTTTAATTGCCTATTACCATGAATGACTTGTTAAGTCTTTGAATCAGTAAACTCCTAGTTGTTCTGTGCATTTGTTGTCCCATATGCTTCCTCCTTGCACCCTGTTCATGTGTTCCTAATGTGAGCTCTCTATGTTCCCAACCCCCTGACCCTGTTTGTAAAGCTGTTTGTTAAATGGTTGTGAACCTGGGCATTCTATGATTGTGTGGTTGCTTTATGACTCTTTGTTCTCCTCAGAATTGATTTCAAAACTGTTTTCCACCCTTAGTATTTTCTTAAAACTGTTTCTATTCCTAAAAACCTTTTCATTCCTAAAAGTTTTATCTCTACACTGTTTTACTAAGCTCTTTCAAACTATGTCAAGCACTCTCACTTCTACTCTTAGATTATTAAGTTCTGCCCCTCCAGTGTGTGTACTACCTAGGAATCCATGAGATTCCTCCGAACTCTGGCACACTGGGGCTGGCTCATCCACACTGCACATAACCAATTCTCTATTTAAGAAAAGGTCTTGGTGTGAGCATTTTCCGGGATCCATGAGGTCCTTAGGGAACTTTGACACACCGGGACACCCTGTGGGATATGAGACTCTGGGCATCTAAGATTGTTTTGAAGGCCTGGCGTTCCCAGGTTTACTTTGGGCCTAATTCAGGCTCCCTATAGTATAATTTATATTTATTATGTAATTTATTCACTTTTGGTCTGTAATAATCTTTGTAAACAGATATTGGGGAAATTAGTAAAAGGGTAGGGATTCTTATATGATTTTTGTGGGGAAATTGGGTAGAGATCATGCTTTAGGTTTATACTATGCTTATTTGCAGTAGAAATCATGCCTTTAGACCTATATTATGTTACTTGAAATAGAGATCATGTTGTAGGACTGTTGTGTTATTTGCATTAGAAACCCTTCCTTAGGATAATTATGTTTACTGATTTTGCATATTAGAAAACATGTTATAGCTCAGTACTTCATTATCAAAAAATTCTGCTTCTGCATAAGTCATAATCACCTAGACGTCCTATCGTTAGGCTACTGCTAATCCTGCCTAATAAAATGACCATTCTCTATGTGCATTAGAAATCCTATTTTAGGGATGCATTTGCATTTGCTTTAAATCATGTCGCCAAAATAAATAATTTGCTTGTTTATAAAGATGTTTAAAACAACCCCAACACACAGACATCATGTGCTAGTATAAATATGCATGAAATCAACTTTTGTATTTCAGCACCTAGACAAGCATGTTTATAGGATGTATTAAAACTCAAACTGTTTGTTTTCCTTTAGTCAATTTCTAGAATTCCGTTTGCATGTTAGACAACATGTTTATAGGGTATTACAGATCCACGGCTAGGCAAGCCTTAGGTAATTAAGGTCTTATTAAACTGTAAAATTGTGTTAGTTTTATTTGTGAAACTGCCCAGGTTCAACAGGTTCTAAAATCGGTAGGCAAATTTATTAGGTTTATGCCACTTTACTTTAAAACAATACAGCATATTCTCTGCTTGTTATGTTCCCCTAGATATTCTGTTCTAAGACTTTATGAAATTCTCTTAAATTTGTGTTTGAGACGTGCTAATTATCTGTTTATGTGTGGAGGTAAACATGAGCCTCTTAATTGTATTATATTTGACAGTCCTACATGTTCTTTGTTGTCGCTTAGATTTTTCCTTTCTTAAAACCTTAGGAGAGTCTAGAACTACCCTAAAATTAGAGGTCCTAAACACTTCCAGGGCCACAATGAAGGGGCAGGTAAGCACGCTTAGAGTTCGTTAATTAAAACCGCTTATATAGTCGATAAGGGGAGGGTATTTGGGTAGTACAAGGATATGATGACCTGTACGCTAATGCCACGTGTAACCCCTCTAGTTGAGGAAGGATTATCGGGCATTGTACATATGTGATCCTATAAGCTAACAAACTTAGGACTTCTCCATCTTTATACATATGTGTGCTTGGACTGCTTATCTGCCAAGAATTCCTTTATTCTGTTTACATATGTATGCTTAGACTGCTTATCTTTTAAATGACTAATTTACTAAGTAAGTTTGGTCGGGACCCACCATTGTGGACCTCGAGGGGTGCCTAACACCTTCCCCTCAATGTAATTTTAAGCCCTTACCCAATCTCTGGTAAACATAGACTGGTTTCTTGAACTACTTGCATTAGGTTCCCTAATGCACCATAAATCTGTTAGGTGGCGACTCTTCACTTTCCATACCCCTCTCCCAAAAGGAAGGGAGTTGTCCCAAATGAATGTCGAAACCCGATTCCGCGAGGAAAAAAAAAGGGTGCGACAGTCATGGCTAGGCGAAGCTATTATTTCTTAGGTCAGTTTTGATGTGCCAGTAAAATTTTAAGCGATTTGGGTTCGGTCGACCGGATGCATGCAAATGACGAGGGCTATAGCACACGAAAATCTAGAAATTAGACGATTTTTCAGTTTTATGGCCCTAAAACATAAAAAAAAAGAAGAGGAATGCTCATGCTGAGGTGATGACTATTGTTCCTTACGTCGTTTTTGATGGGTTGACAAAATTTTAGGTAATTCGAGTCAGGTCACCCGGATGAATACATATGGCATGGGCTATAGCACATGAAAATATGAGATTCAGACGAAATTTTAGTTTTTTGGCCCTAAAAAATGTAGAAAAACGAGGAACGATCATGGTGAGACGATGACTATTATTCCATAGATCGTTTTTGATGGTCCGGTAAAACTTTAGGCGATTCGGGTCCGTTCGCCGGATGATACGAGGAAAGGTTATGGCGGGGAAGTGACTATGGTTCCTTAGGTCATATTTGATGGCCCAAAAAACTTTTAGGCAATCCGGGTCCGGGACCCATGCGGAAGGCATAGGCTATAGCACAAAACAATCTGGGAATCAAGCGGAAATCTAGTTTAATGGCCATAAAACACCAAAATATGAGGAATGATCATGGCGGGGCAGTGACTATGGTTCCTTAGGTCATATGTGATTGCCCAAAATTTTTAGGCGATCTCAGTCCAAGGGCCCAGGCCCATGCGAAAGTCGTGGGATATAGCACACAAAAATCTAGAAATGAGGCGGAATTTCAATTTTATGACCGTAAAATGACAAAAATCAAGGAACAATCATGGAGGGGTTGTGACTATGGTTCCTTAGGATGTATTTGATGGCCCGAAAAATTCTTAGGCGATCCAGGTTCTCAGGCCCGGGCCCATACGGAAGGTGTGGGTTATAGCACATGAAAATCTGGAAATCAGGCGAAATTTCAAGTTTATTGCCGTAAGACGCTAAAAAACGATGAACGGTTATGGAGGGTCGTGACTATGGTTCCTTAGGTGGTATTTGAAGAACAGAAAAATTTGTAATCAATCCGAGTCCGGGGGCCCGGGCCCACACAAAAATCTGGGAATCAGGCGTAATTCCACTTTTATGGCCGTAAAATGCCAAAAAATAAGAAATGATCATGACAGGGCGGTGACTACGGTTCCTTAGGGCGTATTTGATGGCCCAAAACGTTTTTAAGTGATTCGAGTCCGGTGGCCCGAGCCCATGCGGAAGGCATGCGCTATAGCATAAAAAAAATCTGAGAATCGGGCGTAAGTCCAGTTTTATGACCGTAAAACACCAAAAAATAAGGAACGGTCTTGGCGGACCGTTGATTATGTTTTATTTGGTCGTATTTGATGTCCCCAAAATTTTTAGGCGATCTGGGTCCGTTGATCCCGACCGATGCTGAAGGCATGGGCTATAGCACTCGAAAATTTGGGAATCAGGTGGAATAATGTTTTATGGCTGTAAAACGCATAAACCGAGGAACGGTCATGGCGGAGCGATGACTATGATTCCTTTGGTTATATTTGATGACCCAAATTTTTTTAGGTGATCTAGGTTCGGGAGCTCGGGCCCATGCGGAGGCATGGGCTACACGAAAATCTTAGAATAGGGTGAAATTCCAGTTTTATTACCGTAAGATGACAAAACACGAGGAACGGTCATGGAGGGGCAATGACTATGGTTCCTTAGGTCATATTTGATGACCGAGAAAAATTTAGCCGATTCAGAGCTGGGGGCCCGGGCCCATGCAGAAGGCTTGGGCTATAACACACGAAAATCGCAAAATCAGGCGAATTTTCAGTTTTATGGCCGTAAAACGCCAAAAAATGAGAAACGGTCATGGCAGGGAAGTGAATAAGGTTCCTTAGGTCATATTAGCTGGCCCGAAAAAATTTAAGGCGATTCGAGTCGGGGTCCCAAGCCCATGCGGAAGGCGTGGGCTATAATATACAAAAATCTATGAATCTGGCAGAATTCCAGTTTTATGTCCGTAAAATACCAAAAAATGATGAACGTTCACGGTGGGGCGGTGAATTTGATTCCTTAGGTCGTATTTGATTGCCTTTTAGGCAATCCGGGTCCAAGGTCCCAGGCCCATGCGGAAGGCATGGGCTATGCATATGAAATACTGGGAATCAGGCGAAATTTCAAGTTTATGGCTGTAAAATGCTAAAAAGTCAGGAATGGTTATGGAGGGGTGGTGGTATGGTTCCTTAGGTCATTTTTTATGGCCCGGAATAATTTTAGGCAATCTGGGGCCGGCCGCCCAGGCCCATGCGGAAGGCGTGGCCAATATCATACGAAATATCTAGCAATCATGCGAAATTCTAATTTTATTATCGTAAAACGCCAAAAAAGAGGAACGGTCATGGCGATGCGATGACTATTGTTACTTCGATAGTTTTTGATGGGCCGGTAAAATTTTAGGCGATTCGGGTCTGATCGCCAGATCCATGCAGATGACATGGGCAGTAGTACATGAAAATTTAAGAAGGGCGGGATTCAAATTTTATAGCCCTAAAATGTCAAAAAATGAGGAACAATCATGGTGAGGCGGTGAACATTGTTCCTTACGTCGTTTTTGATGGGCCGGAAATTTTTTAGGCGATTAGGGTTCGGTCCCCCGAATGCATACAAATACCTGGGATATATCATTCGAAAATCTGGAATCAGACATAATGTTGGTTTTATGGTCCTACAATGCCAAAAAACGAGGAACGGTCATGGCGAGGCGATGATTATTGTTCCTTAGGTTATTTTTGATGGGCCAATAAAATTTTAGGTGATTTGGGCCAGGTCGGCTGAATGCATGCAGATGGCATGTGCTATAGCACACGAAATATGAGAATCGGGCGAAATTTAAGTTTTATGGCCCTAAAATATCAAAAAATGAGAAACAGTCATAGCTAGGAGATGACTATTATTTATTAGGTCATTTTTGATGGGCTAGTAAAATTTTAAGAGATTTGGGTTCGGTCGACCTGATGCATGCAAATGGCGAGGGCTATAGCACACGAAAATCTAGGAATCAGACGAATTTTCAATTTTATGGCCCTAAAACATAAAACAAATATGAGGAATGCTCATGGTGAAGGGGTGACTATTATTCCTTAGGTCGTTTTTGATGGGTTGACAAAATTTTAAGCAATTCGGGTCAGTTCACCCGGATAAATACAGATGGCGTGGGCTATAGCACACGAAAATCCGAGAATTAGGAGGAGTTTTATTTTTTTGGACCTAAAAAGTGTAGAAAAATGAGTAACGGTCATGGTGAGGCGATGACTATTGCTTCATAGGTCATTTTTGATGGTCCGCTAAAATTTTAGGTGATTCAGGTCTGTTCGCCGGATGAAACGAGGAAAGGTTATGGAGGGGCAATGACTATGGTTCCTTAGGTCATATGGAAAATTCTTTAGGCGATCCGGGTCCCATGCAGAAAGCTTGGGCTATAGCACACAAAAAGCTTTGAATCTAGTGGAAATCCAGTTTAATGGCCATAAAACACCAAAATATGAAGAAAAATCATGGGGGGCGGTGACTATGATTACTTAGGTCATATTTGATTGACCAAAATATTTTTAGGCGATCTCTGCCCGGGGGTCCGAGCCCATGTGAAAGTCGTGGGATATAGCACACAAAAATCAAGAAATCAGGCAGAATTCCAGTTTTATGACCGTAAAATGCCAAAAATTAAGAAATAGTCATGGAGGGGTGGTGACTATGGTTCGTTAGGATGTATTTGATGGCCCATAAAATTTTTAGGCGATCCAGGTCCTGGGGCCCCGGCCCATACGGAAGGCGTGCGCTATAGCACATGAAAATCTTGAAATCAGGCGAAATTATGGACGTAAGACACTAAAAAATGAGGAACGGTTATGATAGGTGGTGACTATGGTTCCTTAGGTGGTATTTTATGGACCAAAAAATTTGTAATCGATCCGGGTCTGGGCACCTAGGCCCACACGAAAATTTGGGAATCAGGCGTAATTCCACTTTTATGGCGTAAAATGCCAAAAAATAAGGAATGATCATGGCGGGGCGGTGACTATGGTTCCTTAGGTCATCTTTGATGTCCCGAATTTTTTTAAGCAAGCCTGGTCCTAGGGCCCGGGCTCATGGTGGAAAGAGTGGGCTATAACACACGAAAATCTGAGAATCGGGTGGAATTCATGTTTTATGGCGGTAAAATGCCAAAACCAAGGAACGATCATTGCAGAGCGATGACTATGGTTCCTTTGGTCGTATTTGATGGTCCGAAATATTTTTAGGCGATCCAGGTCAGGGGCTCGGGCCCATGCGGAAGGCGTGGGCTATAGTATATGAAAATAAGGAAATCACGCAGTATTCCAGTTTTATGGCTGTAAAATGCCAAAAAATGAGGAACGATCATGGTGGGGTGGTGACTGTGGTTTCTTAGGTCATATTTTATGTCCGAAATTCTTTTAGGCAATCCGGGTCTGGTGCCCAGGCCAACGGCGGAAGGCAGGTCCTATAAAACACGACAATATGGGAATCCGGCAGAATTCTAGCTTTATGGCCGTGAAAGATTAAAAAATGAGGAACAGTCATGGTAGGGTGGCGACTATGGTTCCTTAGGTTGTATTTGATATCTAGAAAAAAATTTGGGTGATCCGAGTTCGGAGGCCCGGGCCCCGCGCGGCAGAAGGCATGGGCTATAGCACTCGAAAATAAGGGAATCACGCGAAATTTTAATTTTATAGCCGTAAAACGCCAAAACACGAGGAACGATAATAAAGGGGAAATGACTATAGTTCCTTAAGTCGTATTTGATGTCCAGAAAAATTTTTAGGCGATCTGGAACCGGGGGCCCGGGCCCACTGCGAAAGTCATGGGCAATAACACACGAAAAAATGGAAATCCGGCGTAGTTTCAGTTTTATGGCCGTAAAAAGCCAAAAAATAAGGAAAGGTAATAGAGGGTCAGTGACTATGATTCTTTGGGTCGTATTTGATGTCTCGAAAAATTTAGGCGATCAGGGTCAGGGGGCCCAAGCCCACGGCGGAAGGCATGGGCTATAGCACACAATAATTAGGGAATCGGGCGGAATTTTAGTTTTATGGCCGTAAAACACGAAAGAATGAGGAACGGTCATGGAGGGGTGGTGACTATGGTTAATTAGTTCGTATTTGATGTCTTGGAAATTTTTTTGGCGATCCTGGTCCAGGGGCTCGAACCCACGGCAGATGGTGTGGGCTATAGCACACAAAAATATGGGAATCGGGCAAAATTCCAGTTTTATGGTCGTAAAACGCCAAAAAATGAGGAACGGTCATGGAGAGTCAGTGACTATAATTTCTTAGGTCGTATTTTATTTCCCATAAAATATTAGGCAATCCGGTTTCGGGGTCCCGGGTCCAAGGCAGAAGGCGTTGTCTATAGCACACAAAAGTATGGGAATGAGCCGAATTCCAGTTTTATGGCCGTCAAATGCCAAAAAATGAGGAACAATCACGACGATGCGATGAATATTATTCTTTAGGTAGTTTTTGATGGGCCGACAAATTGGCGATTCGGCTTTGGGAAACCGGGCCCACGGTGGAAGGCATGGGTAACAACACACGAAAATATGGGAATCGGTCAGAATTCAAGTTTTATGGCCGTAAAACGCCAAAAGATGAGGAAAAATCATGGAGGGGCAGTGAAAAAGGTTCCTTGGGTCATATTTGATGCCTTGAAATTTTTTTAGGGGGACCGAGCCCACGACGGAAGGCGTGGTATATAGCACACGAAAATCAAGGAATCGGGCAGAATTCCAATTTTATGGCCGTAAAACGACAAAAAATGAGGAACGGTCATGGTTGGGCGGTGAATATGGTTCCTTATATAATATTTGATATTCCGAAATATTTTTAGGCGATATTGCTTCGAAGGGCCCTGCCCCACGGTAGAAGGCATGGGCTATAGCGCACGAAAATGGGAAATCGGGAGGAATTCCAGCTTTATGGCTGTAAAACACCAAAACACGAGGAACGGTAATGGAGAGGCGGTGACTATGGTTCCTTGGGTCGTATTTGATGTCCAGAAAAGTTTTTAGGCGATTAGGGTCTGGGGGCCCGGCGGCATAAGGCGTGGGATATAGCACTCGAAAATATGGGAATCTGGCAAAATTTCAATTTTATGACCGTAAAATGCAAAAATATGAGGAACGGTCATGGCGAGACGGTGACTATGTTTCCTTAGGTAGTATTTGATGTACAAAAAAAATTTAGGCGATCCGGATTCGAGGGCCCAGGCCCCGCGGCAGAAGGCGTGGGCTATAGCACTCGAAAATATGGGAATCAGGCGAAATTCCAGTTTTATAGCCATAAAACGCCAAAAAATGAGGAACGATCATGCAGGGGCAATGAATATAATTCCTTAGGTCATATTCGATGTCCAGAAATGTTTTTAAGCAATCCAGGTCAGGGGGCCCGGCCCACGACGGAAGGCGTGGGCTATAACACACAAAAATATGGGATTCGGGCAGAATTCCAGTTTTATGGCTGTAAAACACCAAAAAACAAGGAAAAGTCTTGGTGGGGCAGTGAATATTGTTCCTTGGGTCATATTTGATGTCTCAGAAAATTTTTAGGCGATCTGGGTCAGGGGGCCTCGGCCCATGGCGGAAGGCGTGGGCTATAACACACAAAAAATTGGGAATCAGGGAGAGTTCTAGTTTTATGGCCGTTAAATGCCAAAAAATGAGGAACAGTCATGGAGGGGCAGTGACTATGGTTCCTTGGGTCATATTTGATGTCCAGAAAAATTTTTAGGCGATCTGTTTCCGTGGTCCTAGGCCAACGGTGGAAGGCGTTGTCTATAGCACACGAAAATATGGGAATAAACCAGTTAAGGGCCGTAAAATTCTATAAACGGAGGAACGGTCAAGTGGGGAGGGGCGTGACTGTCGTTCCTTAGGTCGTATTTGATGTCCCTGAAAACGTTTAGGCAATTAGGGCCCGGGGCCCCGGCCACAGCTGAAGGTGTGGGCTATAGCACACGAAAATCTGGGAATCAGGCAAAATTCCAATTTTATGGCCGTAAAATGCCAAAAATTGAGGAACGGTCATGGTGAAGCAGCGAATATAGTCCCTTAGGTTGTATATAATGTCCTAGAAAAATTTTAGGCGATCCAATTCCGGGGTACTGGGCCCACGACAGAAGGCATGTCTATAGCACACGAAAATATGGGAATCAGCCGAATTCCAGTTCTATTGCCGTAAAATGCCAACAAATGAGGAACAGTCATGGTTGATGTCTTAGAAAATTTTTAGGCAATCCGGGTCAGGGGTCTCGGGCCCACGATGGAAGGCGTGGGCTATAACACACGAAAATATGGGAATCAAGCGAAATTCCAATTTTATGACCGTAAAACACCAACAAACGAGGAACGGTCATGGCGAGGCGGTGACTATGGTTTTTAGGTCGTATTTGATGTCCAGAAAACTTTTTAGGCGATTTAGGTCGGGGGGACTGGGCCCCGCGGTAGAAGGTGTGTGCTATAGCACTCGAAAATATGGGAATCGGGCGAAATTCCATTTTTATGGTCGTAAAATGCTAAAAAAACGAGGAACAGTCATAGAGGGGCGGTGAGTAAGGTTCCTTGGGTCCTATTTGATGTCTCAGAAAATTTTTAGGCATTCCGGGTTAGGGGGTCCGGCCCACGGTGGAAGGCGTGGGAATCGAGCAGAATTCCAATTTTATGGCCATAAATCGACAAAAAACGAGGAACGCTCATGGTTGGGCGGTGACTATGGTTCCTTAGATCGTATTTAATGTCCCGAAATGGTTTTTAGGCGATCCTGGTCCGAAGGCCCCAGACCCACTGCAGAAGGTGGGGGCTATAACATACAAAAATAGGAAAAAGTGTGGATATCCAGCTTTATGGCCGTAAAACACCAAAACACGAGGAATGGTCATGGAGGGGCGATGACTATGGTTCCTTAGGTCTTATTTGATGCCCAAAAATATTTTAGGCGATCCGGGCCCGGGGACAGAAGGCGTGGGCTATAACACTCGAAAATATGGGAATCTGGCAAAAATTTAATTTTATGGCCGTAAAACGCCAAAAAATGAGGAACGGTCATGGAGGGGCAATGTCTATAGTTCCATAGGTCGTATATCATGTCCCAAAAAATTTTTAGGCGATCCGGGTCCAGGGGCCCGTGCCCACGGCGGAAGACGTGGTAAACAACACACGATAATATGGGAATCGGGCGAAAATAAAGTTTTATGGCCGTAAAGTACCAAAAAACGAGGAACAGTCATGGAGGGGTGGTGACTAAGGTTCCTTTGACCGTATTTGATGTCTCGTAAAATTTTTAGGCAATTCGGGTCAGGGACCAGGGCCCACGTCTGAGCGTGGGCTAGCACAAGAAAGTCAGTGAATCTGGCAGAATTCTAGTTTTATAACCGTAATACACAAAAAAATGAGGAATGATCATGGTTGGGGGGTGACTATGGTTCCTTAAACCGTATTTGATGTCCCAAAATGTTTTTAGGCGATCATGCTTCGAAGGGCCCTAGCCCACGGTAGAAGGCGTGGGCTACATCACACGAAAATAGGGGAATCGGACGGAATTCCAGCTTTATGGCCGTAAAATACAAAAACAATGAGGAATGGTCATAGAGGGGCGGTGACTATGTTTCCTTAGGTCGTATTTGATGTTCAAAATTGTTTTTAGGTGATCCGAGTCTGGGGGCCTGGGCCCCGCGGTAGAAGGCGTGGGCGATAGCACTCAAATATAGGAATCGAGCAAAATTCCAATTTTATGGCCGTAAAATGCCAAAAAATGAGGAACGGTCATGGAGGGGAAATGACTATAGTTCTTTAGGTCATATTTTGTGTCAAGAAGTTTTTTAAGGAAATCCAGGTCAGGGGGCCCGGGCCCACAGCGGAAGGCGTGGTTTATAGCTCATGAAAACTTAGGATTCAGGCGGATATCTAGTTTTATGGCCGTAAAACACCAAAAAAAGAGGAACGGTCATGGTGGGGTTGTGAATATGGTTCTTTCGGTCGTATTTGATATCTCAGAAAAGTTTTAGGCGAACTGGGCCAGGGGGCCCCGACCCACGGCAAAAGACGTGGGCTATATCACACGAAAAACTGGGAATCGGGGAGAATTCCAGTTTTATGGCCGTAAAACGCCAAAAAATGAGGAATGTTCATGGTGAGACGGTGAATATGGTTCCTTAGGTCAGATTTGATGTCCTGAAATGTTTTCTGGCGATCTGGTTTCGTGCTCCTAGGCCAACAGCGGAAGGCGTTGTCTATAGCACACGAAAAAATGGGAATCAGTCGAATTCCAGTTTTAGGGCCGTAAAATTCCAAAACCGGAGGAATGGTCATGGAGGAGTGGTGAATATAGTTCCATAGGTCATATTTGATGTCCCTAAAACTTTTTAGGCGATCCTGGGCTAGTGGTCTGGGCCCACGACGGAAGGTGTGGGCTATAGCACACGAAAATCTAGGAATCAGGTAGAATTCCAGTTTTATGGCCGTAAAATGCCAGAAAACGAGGAATACTCATGGAGAGGCAGTGACTATAGTTCCATAGGTCGTATATAATGTCCCGGAAAAATTTTAGGCGATCCGGTTTGGAGGTCTTGGGCCCATGGCGGAAGGCGATGTCTATAGCTCACGAAAATATGAGAATCAGCCGAATTCCAGTTTTATGGTCGTAAAATGCCAAAAAATGAGGAACAATCATGGCATGGTGTTGAATATGGTTCCTTCAATCAAATTTAATGTCCAGAAAAAGTTTTAGGCAATCCGGGTCCGGGGGCGCGCGGCGGAAAGCGTGGGCAACAACACACGAAAATATGGGAATAAGGTGAAATTCGAGTTTTATGACCGTAAAATGCCAAAAAACTAGGAACGGTCATGGAGGGGCGGTGACTAAGGTTCCTTGGGTCGTATTTGAAATCTCAGAAAATTTTTAGGCAATCCGTATTAGGGGGCCCGGCCCACGGCTGAAGGCGTGGGCTATAGCACACGAAAAGATGAGAATCGGGCAGAATTCCAATATTATGGCCGTAAAATGCCAAAAAATGAGGAACGGTCATGGTTGGGCGGTGACTATGGTTCCGTAGATCGTATTTAATATCCCGAAATTTTTTAGGCGATGGTGGTCCGAAGGCCCCTGGCCCAAGGCAGAAGGCGTGGGCTATAACACACGAAAATAGGGGAATCAGGCAGAATTCCAGTTTATGGCCGTAAAACACCAAAAAACGAGGAACGATCATGGCGGGGAGGTGATTATGGTTACTTAGGTCGTATTTGATGTCCCGGAAATTTTTTAGGCGATCCTGGTCCAGGGGCCCGGGACCACGGCGAAGCTGTGGGCTATAGCACACGAAAATCTGTGAATCAGGCAAAATTCCAGTTTTATGACCGTAAAACACCAAAAATGAGGAACGGTCATGGAGGGACGGTGACTATGGTTACTTAGGTCATATTTGATGTCCCGAAAGTTTTTTAGGCGATCCTTGTTCAGGGGCCTGGGACCACGGCGGAAGGTGTGGGCTATAACACACAAAAATCTGGGAATCAGGCAAATTTCTAACTTTATGCCTGTTAAATGCCAAAAAATGAGGAACGGTTATGGCGCGGCAGTGACTATAGTCCCTTATGTCGTATATAATGTCCCATAATAATTTTAGGTGATCCGATTCCGGGGTCCTGGGCCCATGGCAGAAGGCGTTGTGTATAGCACACGAAAATATGTGAATCAACCGAATTCCAGTTTTATGACCGTAAATGTCAACAAACGAGGAAAGATCATGGTTTATACCTTGGAAAAGTTTTAGGCAATCCGGGTCAGGGGTATTGGGCCCACGGCGGAAGGCGTTGGCTATAACACACAAAAATATGTGAATCGAGTGGAATTCCAGTTTATGGCCGTAAAATACCAAAAATGAGGAATGGTCATGGCGAGGCGGTGACTATGGTTCCTTAGCTTGTATTTTATCCAGAAAATTTTTAGGCGATCTGGGTCGGGGGGCCTACGCCCCGCGGCAGAAGGCGTGGACTATATCACTCGAAAATATGGGAATCAGGCGAAATTCCAATTTTATGGCCGTAAAATGCTAAAAAACGAGGAACGATCATGGAGGGGGTGGTGACTAAGGTTCCTTGGGACATATTTGATGTTTCAGAAATTTTTTAGGTAATCTGAGTTAGGTGTCCTGGGCCCACAGCGGAAGGAGTGTGGTATAGTGATAAGTTGGTATTTTACCAACTTATCTCCTCTTGATACTTAGGCTTTTGTATGATTTTGTTAAGAAACTAAGGCATTTATTGAGGGTTATTGGCATATTTTAGGTATTAAGTAATTTAGAAGTGATGGTGAAGAAAGTGATTTAGAAGTGATGGTGAAGAAAGTGATTTAGAAGTGATGGTGAAGAAAGTGATTTAGAAGTGATGGTGAAGAAACCATGTGAAAACGAGTCAAAAAGGAGCTAAAATGCAAACAAAAGTATTGCCAGTGAATTACCCTTTGCGAACGCGAGGTATCAAGCAGCAAACCATCGTGAATGCGAAGCATCAGGCAGCAAACCATCGCGAATGCGAAGAGTTAGATGTGAACGCGATGCTGGAGGAAGTAAACCTTCGCGAACACGAAGCTGAAGGAAACAAGCCTTCGCGAACGCGAAGAACAACTGGGCGAAAAACTAGGCAGTTATGGAATTTCATATTTTTGACCCCCAAGCCATTTAATACCCGACCTAGCTCATTTGTAAAGGATCTATGGCTTATTTTCAATCCTTAGACTAGAGAGAACAAGTTTGGAAGCTAGGATTCTTGCACACACACTTGGGTTTTGAAGATTTGAAGCTTGTGGTTGAGAATTTCTTACTCATTTATGCTCATTTCTTCATTTCCTTGCTTTGTATTGAATATTTAAGTGTGTAGTATTTTTTCTAACACTTGAATCTTTTTTATGGGAATATTCATATTTAAAGCGTGGATTAAATATCTTGTTGTGCTTATGTATTGAACAATATTTGGTAATATTGAAGTGAGTTATTATTTCTTTAATTATTCTTGTTCTTTAATGTTTCCAAAGGGATTAGCTAACCCTAGGACTGGCCCATTAACTTTGAATTAATTTTGGGAAAGATAATTTGGGGTTGAGAAAGATTAATTAATAAGAACTTGAGGTTTTAACCCTCATTTTATAGATTCTACATAGGGATAAGATTGAACTACTTGTAGCAATATTCGGGTGTGCATAATATCTTAATTGTTTTAGGGATAATTCAATTAGGAAGTCTTGTTAGTCTTCAGAAGAAGCTAATATAGAATTATTACCCGTGGCCAATTAACATAAACTCGCTCATATTTATAAAATCGTGAAATACAGTGGATCGTTGCTTGAGTGTAATTCCCGATGCATCCATGCTTGTAGCCATTGATCATTTTAATTGCTTTCTAGTTAGTTTACAATTTCGTATTTCGCTATAAAATTTTCACAATCACATTCTAAGTGTTTGGCATTGCATGACAAGTGATAATTCTCTTACACTCCTAATCGCCTACATATTATTCTCTATGGGATTCGACCCCGACTCATAGTTGGGTAAATTATATTGCATGCGACCGTGTCCATTTACTTTTTAGTAGTGGATTGGACGTCATCAAAATTAGTGCCGTTCCGGGGGAATAATTTGGCGTATTTAGGTTGTCATTAATACGTAGTCATTCTCCACACAAGGCTTCTAGGACTGCCTTAGCTTCAGCTACTGAGTTTGAGCCTTCTTGTATTTCTTTGCCACATGCGTACACCAAATCTCCTTCTTCATTTCTCAGAACAAATCCAATCGAGCTTCTACCTGGGTTGCCTCTTGAAGCTCCATCTGTGTTTACTTTAATCCATCCTGGGCTTGGGACATTCCATAGGACCTTAGTGTATTTCAATTTTGGCTTATATGCTTCCAGTCGATTCAACAACTCTGTCCATCTATGTGGAATATTTTGCATTGATGGTTTTCTGAATTGGACTAAAAAATGCACAATATTCGACACCTGAAAAATGACTCTATTAACTGTCACACTATCTCCATATTTGTAACTATTACGTCTCTTCCATAGTTCCCACACCACGACAGCAGGTAATGCTTGAAGGATAGGTTGAAGTCTGGGAAGCACAACTTCTGTCCAACACCTTGTTACTGCCTGTTGAAAGGTGATGCCTTCTATCGATATACCTGCATGTCCTAAGAAGTATTTCCATACTTTGGAGGCTTCCTTAGAAGTGAAAAAGAGATGTTGCATTGTCTCTCCCGAGGTTCTACGCGCACTAGCATTTTGATGCCATTAGATACCCCATTCTCCTAAAAAATCATCCAGCGGCAGCTTATTTCTCCAAACTTTCTACATAAAAAACGAAATTTTGAATGGTAGACCCTTAACCCAAATATTGTTGTATGCATTTCCAGGTTCATTTCTCTTCCTCACATAATCCCAAGCTAATTTTACACTAAATGCACCCTTTGATTCCAGTGTCCAAAAAGGTTTGTCCAATACTTCATACGTTACTGGAGGCTTCACATTGCAAATAATGTGTTCAGCTATTTCTTCTGGTAAGATATCCCTCAATCTCTCCTCATTCCATCTCCCATTATCCACCATGTCATAAATGTTTTGCACAGATTCATCCACTCTAATATCAGGAGGAGTTACAAAGTACAATGCCCCCAAGGCTGTCCAATTGTCGAACCAAAATAATGATGAGCCCATCTTAGGTTGCCAAATAATTTGATGTTCGATGCGATCCCTACACTCTAACATCTTTCTCCACACGTGGGATCCATCTCTCCAAGGAACAATCAAAGGATTTAACTTTTTGCAGTACTTCTGACTCACAAATGAGCTTTAAAGGGTTGGTTTCGTTCTGAAATTCCACCACAGCTTACAGAACAAGGCTGTGGAAACATCATGTAACAATCTAAAACCAGCACCCCCTTCCTCACAAGGCAGACATAGTGTACTCCATGAAGCCTAGTGTCTATTTGCCACTTGATGTGTGGCTAGAATTCGTGATTTTAAGCATTATATCCCTCGCATTTTATGAGCTTT